>PNEQ01000639.1:0-11961 GCA_003012365.1 Medauroidea extradentata | reverse complement strand
GAATCCAAAAACCAATTTGCTAAACATTTATTTGTATACATTATAAGTTTTATAAAATAATAAACTAGGTATGTGTATCTTAGTTGTAAGACTTTTATAGGGTGTGTATAATGAACCATGTAATAAGATTGTAGCATATTTTAAAAATATTGTTTATAAAAAAGTTTTTGATAAAAATTAAATAATTGCTACATGTTTGCGCTCAGAAAATATTGCAGTTTTATATTTAAAAAATCCATAAATGTCGATCAAGAATATAGCTAGTTTTATCACAGTTTGGTTTTGTATAACTTTTTTTATAAATTAAAAAAAATATATAAATTTTGATTTAAAAAAAATCAGATGGTAATTTTATCTTCTGAACCCAGAGACAAAATATACATATATATCTTTGAAAGGAGTAAAATTTTCAAAATTATATTTACGAACATAAAAAAGTTATTGATATTTTACTCCAAACATGTAGAAAGGTGGAAAATGCCATGGCAATTTTGGCGCAACTACCATCAATTAAGCTGGCACTAAAAGGGTTAAATTTAATGTGAATCGCGAAAGTGATTTTTTATGTGATCTAGTAGGATAGTGTACCTACATTAAAATAATACGTCATATATGCGTTAAACATGCATGTAGGCTAAATGTGTTTAATTTGTGCATGTTCAATCACTCGTTACTTCACCTATTACGTAATGAACACGTCATTAGTAGTAAATACAGTAAACCCTCAATCTAAATGGTACCCTACAATTCCCCACACTGACGTGTGTGGCGGAGCGGTGCGCTCGGTTTGGTTGTGTAGGATGGGGGAGGGGAGCGGCCAGGCCGCTGGCCTTGATGTGCCTCCGGGCAGCTCGTTGTATGCGCGTGATTCATCCTGCTTGTCTTGCGCAAAGCACATTCAGACCACAACAGAACAACTCGTAATATTTACGTGAATCTATACTGCAACAATTTTAAAACCTTCAGTACAGTCATTGAATCATTTTTTTTTACTGCGCAAGAACTGTTACAGCCTGTCGCAATTATAAGCATTTACGCGATACTTATAAAAGTGCGTATTAAAGAACAAACATTTGTAAATGTATTTTTTTTTTAATAAACTCTAACGCCTATTATGAACCTGAATTTAGAGCCACTCAAAAGGGCAAAAAAAAAAAAAAAAAAGCCTTTAGAAGGTGCTGTAACGTATAAAATAATTACTGAATTACTAGTCGCTAAAATTTGTTGGCCTTTTGGAAAAATCACTAAAATATGCACAACGCACAAGTTTAATGCTCTGTACTGCGAATAGTGGCGAAGTGGCTCTTGGCGCGCTGGCTGCAGTCACTCTTATTGCTCCACTGTTGAGCGAGCATAAAACGAAAACCTTATCAGCTCACATGCCGCACACAGCGACGGGACTGTTGTATTTGTGTCGCAGGCCGTTTTATGTCGCAGCTATTTCATAGCCATGTGACGAGTGATCAATACAGCGGAAGTTGTCAAGGTCAAACCAAGCTCAATTCTGCAGCTAGGGAAAAAAAAAAGAGATAACGCTGGATTTTTTTCTTTTACAGACCGAGTGCAATGCTGGTCTTTTTTTTTTGCCGTGCTTTAATGAGGGCAGAAGAAAAACCGAGTCATCTCTTCAACCGCCATCCACCTAGGCTATGGGAGAGAGTTGCCGAGTGGGAGAGGAAAACCAAACATGTGGCTCTGCTTTGTGGCGAACCAGGATGTTAGTTGCATGTGACTATCAGACAGTCGGCAGTTGATGTCGCACACAAGAACAATCTGGCTTGTTCGATGGTAAAGAGGGGGGGGGGGGGGGGTGAATGGTAATTGGCTGGCATGGACAGTCAGGAGGGATATTATCTATGTTTAGTGGCATGTTTCTTACAGCACAGCACTCAGCACTCGCAAAGTAAATTGCAACACGGACAATTTTCCTTACACTTTCAAATTTTTTACCAGAATTTTTCATGGTTCCTCAAAAAAGGTTGTAAATTACCATTGCTATACCACGTCGCGTATCGAATTGCAAAGCTGAGATAAGGACATGTGGAGGAGTGTGAGAGGGAAGTTCAGGGAGGACGACGCACGGAGAAGTGAGCGGGAGCAGGAGGAGTTAAGGCAGAGTTAGTCATCACGTCTCACATATGTCGGTGTTGCGCGGGCGGCCTACGCACCCGGTGCGCGCTTCAACTATATTCCAGCTAAAATTTCTAGCAGTTTTAAAGTTTTTTTTGTTTAACAGCTGCATATTACTAATTTATGATAAGAACATTATGTTATTGTTTAATGTACAAAAAATTGTTTTTAAATAACGCTTTACTGCGATCTATTTCACTATGCTTAAAATTGATACATTTTTAAAATATTAAATTTTCCACGGTTCCTGGAAATTATGTCGTTAGATCCGATGTCGTTTAGATCGGGGATTTACTGTAGTACTGCAGTAGGCTTACGTTATACTGACATACAACATAAATAACATTTTCTTGCGGTACGCTATGCCATTTTCACACAATAGCCCAGTAGTATTCTTTGCTGTATAAATTTACGTATTGCATATGAACTTAACATCCGTAGTAAAATACAAAATACTATTGATTATACAAGATATTAAATTTGGATTAAGAATCGATGGTTCCACGCAAAATCTGAGAAACAATATTATACTAACTTGAAAGATTATTGAACTCACTTAAGTTTTCCAATATCAGCCCAGAGAGTAACCATTGCACCATCGTGGCTGACACTTGGTGTGGTTCTATTGTAAAGTAAACATATGGGTATTAAATAATTAAATATAGTGATGGTTTGCGCCAGTAAACAGGTTTGTTTTATGTATTATTGCATATTACAGTGCCGGGATATTGCTCTGATATTGTGCGATATAACAATGTGCGTAACACTAAACTTTTATAAAACCTCCGACTCGAATACATTTTAAATATAACATTAGTAACATTTTATGATTAACTACATACGTATAACAAAACGAATCACCCTAACAGACATAAAAATCATTTTTTATTGACCAAGCGTAGTCTGGAATTCCGCCGGAGTGCAACAGCAGTCAGCTAGCCTGCCAAAGCTCCGTGTGTACTATGGCTTGTGACGTCACTGCGCGTTTCCGTGGGCGGTTTAAAAACGCGAACTTTAAGTAGCTGTAGTCACCTCAAATCGACTTCAAATTTAAAAATTTCAACACACATCGATTTCTTTTGATATGCACGTAGTGTGGATGTTCTCATTGAAATTCACTTGAGGGGTCTATTGCTAGAGTGACTGGTCCTCCATGGGCTTACAGCCCGCCTCAGCAAACGCCATTTCGGAAAGACAGCAATTGATTACCTATGAAATGCACACACCCGAGGGCTACATTCCCCAGACTAGCAAGATTACGCAAAAACAGGATGCATAGACGCCCAGGAATCCTAAACAGCTGCGCCAATTAATCAGCCTCTGTAACTGGCTCCGGGAATTCACTCTGCACATCGTCCAGTGCATGGAGCCACTCAACAAGCTACTTCCCTACAAGAAGAAACATTGGCATTGGAGACAAACACAAGACATTGCCTTCAAGTGCCTATAACAGCAATATCAAAACCTGCTGATGCGCCACCATCCAGATGGGCAACTACCCTTGATACTACTGACAAATGCCAGCTCCTCTTGGATCTGAACCACTGGTAGGTCAACGTTCAGGCTCTGGAAGGCACATTCAAGGGGCGTGTGGGCATGCAGCCTGGTCAGCAAGCATATTGTTAGTTACAGCGTGGGTGATTTTGCAGTGTGCAACTGGGCATCAGAGTAGGTATTACAACGCAGACCTACGTATTTGAATCTAGTTGGCATAAAATGGGTCTCGAATTAAAAAAAATTTGTTAATTAAATGTTCTTTCTGTAGTGAACTGTTTATTACATTTGTGGGTGGCATTGTGAAATAAAATTCAACACTGCAGACACGTGTTTGCCTTGGAATAAAGCAGTCTTGCAGAGACGGTGGGAGGTGTGTACGGAGAAAGAGCAATGTGGAATGGAAGGCCTTGGAAACAGTGACACTGCTAATGGGCATTAGGGAGGCTCAGAATAATTACTTTCATCGTAATAACTGAGGCAATGTAAAAGCTGTGATGAGGCTGCCAATGTCTAAATGTTACAAAATATTTGAACAAGTAGTATGAAAAACTGTTTTAATGTGGGATAACTGGATAAAGGAAGATTAATAAGTTCCAGGCGTGAACGTGGTAGCTTAAAAATAAAAAAAAAAATTTCTGTGTTGGCATTTTGCCAACAAATAACTTACCTATAAGTAGACTCAAATCACAAGAAGCTATTATCTAGATGTAAACCTTAACGGGAGATACTAACAAAAACAATTAAATAAAAGGAAAATTTAAGTAAATAAATACTATTTTAACTTCTGTGCAAGCCTACCCCTTGCTGACAAGTGGTATTCAACGGCAGATGATGCATGACTTCAAGAAACATTACTATTACCACCATGACCCCAATTTTTGAGAACAGATCACATAACAAGCCTGCACTTTCTAGCCTCACTGTTGTTCATAACCTAAGTTAGCCGGCCAACGTCACATTCTGACTGCGCTATCAGGGTCAGTATATTTATTCGAACTACACCATTTATCTGAAGTCCCAGAGTCAGCTGCCACGCCACACTTGGCGCAACTGATATGGACTGCAAGCAGCAAGCAAACTGCAGTTTCACCTGCTGACATTACAGCGAGCACCATATTGAAGTTGAGCACTAAGCCAGGTTTTTTGCACGAAATTCTGAATTCCATCTATCACATGCTTCAAGACATTGAAATTTAAAGCTGCTATTTTTAATTAAAAATCCTAGTGTAAGAGTGAATTGTGTTCCTCTTGAAATCTACCTTTGAGAAAGTTACACATCACGGTTCTAGATATTTTTCTGTTTCACTAAACTAAAAAATAACGAGGAAAATTCAAATTACATACCATCTTGGACTCCTCTTTGGAACCAATTTTTTTGAATATCTCCGACAGCTGTTCATGTACACTTTTAGACAACCGGTGCTGGGATTTGGGTTCCTTCCTCGTGTGCTTCCCATCGTCCTGCTTCAGCGACTAGATAAAGAAACCACACTAAAGTCGAACACCAATTACAGCACTGACAATGTTTCAACAGTTGACATCTGTAATGGGCAGTAAGATGGGTGCAGTTCTATAGTTACACACATTTGAGATGCGTGTCTTTCTGGTTGCCTATAGGTGAGCCTTTAAATGGCACATGTCTTATTAAATTTAGATAAAACTATTTTTTCTAATCAACTTTAGAAAAAAAAAAAAAAAAAAGTCACATTATATTTTTTATGACTTGTCCTTGTTACTGCCTACTAAAGACCTACTGTTCCAGGAACATGTGTGTTATTAATCTATACTAAAATGATCACTTCTAATAACACAGTAAAGACTATACTGTACCTGCTAACATTCATGCACACAAAACAGTTAGCAAGGATTTATATATATATATAAAACTAGATAGTAGAAATGCAACCAAGCTTGAAAAAACCAGCTATTACTAGTATTACACAACACAGAAGAATTAAGATACATAAAATGAACAGATCACAAGGTAGCACAGTGGTAACAGGAGGTTGTTCCTTGTCTGGCATATTTTTATGGTATCATTCTGGACCAATGCTGTATAAAGTTCCTTAATAAAAACAACTGTCACTTCTTTTCCTGCACCTGATTCCTTGGGCTCCTCGTTCAGTCTCAATGGCTTACTGTTGAATTGTTATGCCCTACATACAACCCACCTACTCAAAAAGTTAGAATAGTAAGACAAACAAATTAGTTGCAAAGAAGGGATGGGCGACTGACATAAGGTGCAAAATCACAACCAAAGAGAGTTGATGATCACGTTATCACGGTAGCTGTCATGTTTTCTGTCAGCATAAAGTAGCTGCAAAGACGACTTTTACAACGGTAATGAGCTATGTTATAAGTTACACATCTTGTTATTATTAAGCAAAATAATTTTGGTTTAGTAAAATAGTAAAAGATTTGACAGAGTAAAAACTATATCTGAAAGCAGTGCTGCCTACAAGGAAAGATGTCATGGTTTTTACTGCATCACACATTGCCTCACACTACATAACTGATTTCGATACTTACACTTGTCCAACTGAGGCAACTGCTGTGTACGATGTACACACAAGCTCCTAATGTTAAAATGACACAAGATAAAAACTTATGCATTTGCCTACACCAAACATAAACCCCTAGCTGTCATGGTTGCAACGAACTAAAATGTACCTCAGTATTCTTTTGTTCTTTTTTCTTTAATAAAAAGCTATGTCGTTGAGAAAAGCAGCACCTTTGTATTATGTGGACCACTTTAAGGCAGCTATAATTTGATAACATGCTGAAGAATTTAGTTTGCTGACGTCCCAATTTTCTTTAACCAGCGGGCTTTTTATAAGCACGACAGACTACACGTTTAGAGGAGGTTACTTACAGACACTGTGATCCAACAGAGACAGCGAAGGTACAATCTGCAATGTGCAGTGTGAGAAACTATGGCACATGAGTAGTGATCATACTGAAACTGTTAGTAAAAAAAAAAAAAAAAAAAAATACACAGTTTCTCTGCCCTCAATTCTTTATAATAAAAGTGAAAGCTTACTTTACGTAGATAACAAGGCAGTGATGATAGCTAGGGTTACCTGCTTGTCGCATGGCAGCAGATCACCCCCCTCTCCCACACATCTTCCAAACATCAACGTGGGAAACAACTTGCAACACGTTTCCCAGGAAATTTCAATCTATATCCTCACCCTTGCAGATGTCCAACTCGAAAGCCTCCCCTTCCCCTAACTTATGTCAGCTCGCTTTCACACGTGTATATAATGCCAGTAAAGATAATCTTTATTACCATATGCACCACAGGATTTTTCGTCATTCCACCTCTACCTGCACCCAACATTACAACTGAAAATGACAATCACATTTCTTGTACGTTATTTTTCGAGTTTTGGCAGTTTTTAGTAGTTTATTAAATTTTGCAGGTTAAGTGAGAATCTTCTAGCGTTGCAATCTCCTCCAGGCTGTAGGATTTCTGGCGCCGACGCTGTAGTCAAATCATCGGCTTAGTGATATTTTCCGTGACGCACGTGTCCTTATTTTTGTGTTGCAAAGGATAGCACACCAGCCTGGCGGCCACCGAAAAATGTTGCGTGCGACACTAATTTTAGTTAATTTTGACAAGAGTCTTGTAAACCTTTTTAGGTTTATTTTTCCACGCAATGCTACGGACATCAAGACTACACGAGCGCAAGCAGGCATCCGGCTTTGTGTTTTTTTGTTGTGACATTGATTGGGGATATCGATCGTTCGTAAGTGTGATTTGTATCGGAAGACGTCAGCCTTGTGATATAAATTTATATTTTAATGACAATTTGTCTTACTTTCCCACAAAACGCTATGAAAATCGAAATCCCATTGGATATACTTTGCGGAAAAATGCAATTTTAAAATTTGGAAAAGGGGTTGGGGGCAAAATAGGCCTCAATTGATTTTACGAATGTCACAAATGGAACAGTCAGTATTCATAAAATCAAGGGTCTAGTGTAGTTCTTCCACCAAGGTGATCCAGGTTTGATTCCCAGAGCAGGGGCGGTCCTCAGATTTCCGCACATAATAATTTGCCCAAGTATCCTTCAGAAGTACTTACAAGTGGTGGGAAAATAAATGAGATGAAGTGGAATAGTAATTTGCACTTTACTGTAAACAGCGTATGAATGTTGCCTACAACATAGATAATGACCAACAATTCCACACAGTACTACAATGCTATGTGAGCAGTACCAAACAATATAGAAGTTTCACAAAGCAAGTATATACTTTTAATAAAATACAGTCATGTGGGATTTGCAAAACTTTGATGGTAGACTTTTTATATTTTTGTCAAACCAAAAAAATTTGTGACTTGTGCAACATTACGAAGCAAGTGTAGCTCTACTGGTGATGTAGTACTGAGATCTTCATTTACAAAAAAACACTCCAGAAGACAAGAGCTCCACACGTTTTATAACTTACTGAGTCACCATCTTGAACCAACCCTGAAGATGCTGGGAACACTGTACACACGTTCATCAATACATTCAGTGTTCCAACACATGCTTGAAGTGGCATAGAACTGGAGTTGTCACAGTTAGGCAGCAACAATTTAGATCCAAAACATTTAAACTTGGTTTAAGCCTTATGATATGTTGACTGTAATATGAGTGTAATGAATCGTTCTAGAACTTGAAAAAAATTACTTACTGATGTTTTCAAAAACCAAGAAAAATGAACACACTGTAAAAATTAAAATACATGCATTCATTCTGTTTGAATTTTTTATAGAATTATTCATAACATGGAAATATTTTCTGCTGTCATAATAAGAGATTTTTTACTCTTGCAGATACTTAATTCAAATTGTGTTTTGTAATCATTTGGTGTAAATTCTTTATGTATTTCCGAAGATAGCTGTACCGAGATAAGACACATTTCTATTGATTTGAATTGTTTACAGAAGTAATTTTCAATTCTGTTTTCATATTTCAACTAGGGTATAGAGTACATTGCTGTGGCCCGACCGCTAGGCATCTGTTTAGTTGGATTATTTTGTGTTAGCAGGTGCATCTTAAATCGGACAATTTGTGGAATTGTATGTTAATGTGTGTATGCAAGATAGGTGATGTTGAGAGAAGAATTTCTAGAAGCTTCAGTAGCTTGGATAATTGTCATTAACTGAAACCATAGTATTTTCAGCCTTGAAAAAATAAGCCAAAATGGAGAAGACATTTAAACAAAATTACTCAACATCATATCACAGGGTTCTACTGTACCTCCTCTTGTTTAGGAGTCAAAAATTAATATTGCTAAACAGTAAAAACAAGAGAGCATGGCCTTAACTGTGTGTTTATGATATACTATAGTCAATGCTGTACAGTAGTTTGAAACTTCCTTGATGAATTTTGATTCGATGGTGCAGATGCAAAACCTTGTATGTCAATTTTTGGAAGTATTTACATTTTACACATTGTTCCTCGGCAATAACAAGAATGTCTAATAAATTAGTGTTTTTCCAAAGCACTATTTATTGTATTGATGCAAACTAAAGGGCTGTAAAATTCCATCCACGCCAGTAAGATTTCATCTCCAGTTTATCCGCCCATCTGAGCTCTTTCCAATGTGACATACGAGGTTTAGCATCTCCACCATCGAACACAACTATAATGCACCCAAATGTATTATTTATTGAAGTATCCAACAACATCTCTCTCCTTTCAAACTTGTCATTAATACAGCTCTGTGTTCACATGAGTTGAAGATGATGTAGATAAGTATTTGCAGTACACCAGCTATGCCTGTTTTCTGTAACTGGCAGCGATACA
Source organism: Medauroidea extradentata (assembly GCA_003012365.1). NCBI lineage: Eukaryota > Metazoa > Arthropoda > Insecta > Phasmatodea > Phasmatidae > Medauroidea > Medauroidea extradentata. The sequence continues at coordinate 2,536 of PNEQ01000639.1, read as the reverse complement.
AATACAGTCAATAGGGGATAAAGCTAGAACTAAAAAAAAGCCCTACTTAATTTCTATTTTCAGCCAGCTTGTATCTTTCAGCTGCATATAACAAACATTGCCACAAGCTGTTCTTTACAGGACTTACATAAAATGTTATGTCTCCATTACACTGCACCAATTAATGTTATGTACAATATCTACTCAAATGTACAAGTGATCTACAACAGTTATCGTTACTGGCAGGCTGTTTATAAATTTCTGGAAAGTAATTTCTACATAAGATAGGTTACTGCAAGTCATGTCTTTAAAATATGTACTGCACTCCCTTAATGATTCATCTCCATATAATTTACACAAGGTTCGTAGATAGAATGTTAACAATTTCACAAGCAAAAGTCTACATTAAACTATGGTTCATCTAAATATAAACAAAATATTAGAGCATTAGCAAGCACCTACAATTGTCTTAAAAACTTTTGCAAATAATATCTCGTCAAATGTCTTACACGTGAAGTAGGCCTATGAATATTATAAAATATTATAAAACATATCTCAATATCAAAAACCACTACACACAATGGCACGTTGTAGCGATCAATAGACCCTGAGCTGAAAGAGGGAAGGAGTGGGGGCGCATAACTTGTGCTGTTATTGTCAGACTTGCAATGTGCACACTCCTATCACCAGGCGTCCTAGAGATAAGAACAACACTAAGAGTGACGATGGAGGTAAAGGTCATGAATACACATAATGCTCCCTTTCTTCCGTAAGTCATTTACCTTTGCTTCTCGCACTGACAGTCTGCCACTCTGTCTTCGCATGCTGTTTGAGAGTAGTGATATTAAATTACAACTCGCTACTGACACAGCTCTTAACCAATTTTTGCTTCTTTTCACATCACACTTTTTACCATTTACGAATAGTAACACTACTAAACGTGTATTTCCTAGCTGTGGACCTGCAAACATACTTTTAATAGATTTTATCACAAAATTTCCATTTCTGGTATTTTTTAAAATTTTCACCACATTTTTTATGATTTGTTAAAATGGTTCCTGAGATGGCCCATAAAATCTCTGCCTTATACAATCAGTGTTCTACTATATGTCAGTTTTTAGAAACACAGATGAAAAAATTTCAGGAAACTAAAGAGTATTATTGCCTGATGTATCTTTTCAGTTATACCAGCAGAACTTATTACTAAAGTGATAGGGTTTTATGAAAATAATGAGAACAGTAGATAGTGTTTTGGTCACAAACTGGCATCTGTGATGACACACAAACACACACACACAAACAAACACAAAAACACACACAGAGAAAGGTGATCTCTGAAGCCTACTTTTTCCATTGGAAACTAAGCTAACAAGGTGTGATTTGTACGTGTTATAGCAATAAATTTACTACAACATAATACTGTATGAACAGTATGAAAATAGAGAGATAACCCATTCTCCTTGACCATTACTAAACAAGCACATGACACAGCAGATGACATGACGGGAAGTCAAACTAGTCAGACAACGACCACAAAAATCTGCAAACTTATATTACTATGACTAAAGTTTGTTCTACAATTTCACATTTCCAGTCACTAAAAGCAATTTCCCTGACTTTACCAGGTTTTCCCTAACTACTTTGAAATTCCCCGACTTTTCCAGGTTTTCCTTGTATTGGAGACCTGTAGCAACCCTGGTTAAGAATACTTTGCTATAAAATGCTAAGTTCTCCAGGCGAGCACCTAGATCCTTGGCGGCACGGAGGGGTGCATCAGTCCGCTGCTCTATCGCTTTGGCCTAGATCCTGTGTATGGTAGACAAGTGGGAGAAGAGGCTTGCCCCGGCACTCGCACAAAGGATAAAGGACAATATGCACTCACCATCTCTCTCTCCCTCCCTAAACCTCCCAGTCGATAAACACAGCCAGCTTGCACCTCGTGACCGGAGACGAGAAACTGGAAAGAGACAAAGGTCACGGTGCCACACTGTTGTCAGGCCGTCCCAAAAATACTTCCGCTCAGCTAAGAAAACGAAATTGATATTTGGGACAAGAACAGAGGGTTGACGGTGGACATATGCAGTTTTTTCACTAAGAATAATTGTCGCCTGCTGTGCTATACCTGAGTCACACACGAGACACGAGCACTGTCTGGTTGATAAGAAAGCGCTATCTCTCTTTTGCCCAAGCTAAGGACCGTGAGAACGGAGGTAAGCAACCTTTTTTCCGTCTTGGGACAAGTCTGTTTGAACAACTGAAGGAAGGAAGGGGGGAAAAACCGGTTTGGCAGGCCATGTGTGAAAACTAGCGTGTCTAGCTTTAGCATTTCTTTTCATCAATCAGTCTAGATTTGGTAGCGTTGAGCTGGTCTCAGCTCTGGTGCTTACAAGATATTTGGTGAAACAGACACTGCCATTCTGTGTGCTATCCCGTTGTGCTAAAACTCTCTACACGGACCTAGGGCAGGCCGTGAACCCGCTGGGAGTGGAGCGCCGGCGCGGCTAAGTCCTCTTCGGGCCTGCTCGGCCATTCTCGCCGCCTCCTTCGGCCGCCCCTC
>PNEQ01000638.1:21487-35443 GCA_003012365.1 Medauroidea extradentata | reverse complement strand
AAACAAGGCTAGAAGTGTAACTTGTTAGGTCAGGTTAGGTTAGGTGCGGTAGCGCTCTTAATGGTGATACTTGAAAACAGAGACGGACTAAACCAGTAGTACATACAACATCAACGCTATCTAGCAGACGACACTAGAACCAATACGACTGGTATAGCTACTAGCTCTTCTGGTGGAAAGACTCAGCACCAAAGTCTTAGTAATCAACGACATCTAGGAGACGATCAGTAACTACTGGCAGCCCTATCTAGAGGACAACAATAAAACTAATTAAAAAAAAAAAGATAGAAGGTGGAGCCAATGAGGGTAGCTAGGTATCAAGTCAACAGACATTAACCAAGATGGTGGGTAGACCGTACACAAATAATTACGAGACACATGCTGAACAGATCCCGGATACCGCTCCTAGGCTCCTGCAATAGAAGGAACTATACTACACTACTGAAGCGTACTGAATTTTTGAAAACATAGAATAATAGTTTCATGTGTATGTGTACTTTTCGTAGATAAACAGGTACCAAGGAAATGCTTTGCTTCCATTCTTCCCAATCGTGATTCGATTCCTTACTCAGTGATGGGTCAGTTTTCAATGTTGCTTGGTTTACGCCTGTCTGCTACATTCAGCGTACGCCTAACTATGTTATAAATACGTGCTCTTATATCTGCAGGTGTTCTGCTCCGGTGAGGTCATGTACGCCGGCCAGCCAATAGGGATGATCCTGGCTGATTCCACTGGGGCTGCCTTCTCCGCTGTGTACCAGGTGGTAGTGGAGTACACAGACGTGACAAAGCCAACAATACACCTGAGGGACGCCATGAAGAAGAATGACAAGTCCAAGATAATAACGGTGAAGACAATTCAAGCTGAGAAACAGCCAGGTAAATGGGTTATTTATTGTGACTCTGAATCATGTGTCAAATCTTCTCTTAATCTCAGTTCACCGGAACAATAACAGTAACAGTGTTAAAAACAATATGTTTGTTACCAACATTTAATAAGCTATGGTACACTGTTTTATAGCAAAGTTGAAACCAACCGTGTTATTTACATTGCTGAAAATATCAATGTTACTTACAAGGTTGTAAGAATGATGGAAGGTGCTTAGTAGCAATGTTGATGACGAAACTGCCTGTAATTTTGCTGATAGCACTGCTAGTAGTATTTGTTACCAACATCCTACCTAGACCACCCTAGAATGGGCCAGGGAAATAATGTTATCAACAGTGTTGCTAATAAAAGTTATTAATATGTTTCTAAAATTCATAACTTTTGTTGCTAGAAAATACTTTAAACTAAATATTTGCAACAAACCTTACTAACATTTTTTTTATAAGTATTAACTAAGTTAAGAACAGAATGCTGGCAACCATGTTGATAACATGATAATGTCAACAATTTTCAAGCATTTTTACAACTTTGTTAATAACTTTGTAGAAAACACGTGTTATTAGCAATATTATCGTTGGTGTAAACTAGACTTTAGGTAGTATGACATGGGAATATAGCTAGAAATGTTTGGAATTCAGGTCATTCTAGTGCAGACATTACAAATATCTTCATTTTCACGAGGCACTGTTTCTCTCTCAGCAGTCTTTTAGTTTAAGTTATATTCGAAGATAGTTTTCAAACAAATCATCGCTCTTTATAAGGGATGTTCAGAATCTTTAAATACTTATATACCAAGTGAGGTGCCGCGATGGTGACATGTTTAACTCGTATTCCAGAGGACACGGCTTCGATGCGTGGCTCCGGCCGTCCTGCTTATGGTTTCCCATGGCTTTCCGAAATCGCTCCAGGCGAATGCTTGAATGGTGCCTTAACATAGGCTATGGCCGAATTCTCTTAATGTTCCTGTCGTTGTGTGACTTTCTATATAACTTTCAGTTGTATAGCTACGTTCCTTACGAAATGAAGAAGGTAAATTGCGGACTAGCCGCCATGGTGTGACGTCACGGCTCCTGGATAACCTCTCTTATTTTATTCTTTTGATACCTAAAATCACCCTTTATATCCACAAATAACCCACAGTTTCTCAAAAATTCCTTCACAATTTACATTTTTCCCCCCCAAAATTTAACCTTTTGACATCATCACAACAAAAAACCAGCATTGCCTCAATATGGACCAATTTTTCTAGGACGTATTTTGAAATACTTAACTACGCTGTTGGAGTGAACGAATGAAGTGATTTTGGTCAGCACTCGTCATCGAGGTCTTAAATGTTGGTGAGGTGTGTTTTGATGTGATTATGGAGCGGCGCCGGAATGATGGGGAGGGAAAACCGACTATCCCAAAGAAAACCATTTACCAGAGGCATCGTCCGGCACGTTTCACTCATGCAAAAAATTTGAAAATCCGTGGACCGACCCGGTTGGGAATTCAACCCGAACCCTCTGTGAGGGAAGCGTGTGATCTGGCCACTTTTTTATTTTTAATGAAAATGTTTGGTGCAGTGGCGAGACGAGAGCTTCCGCATCATCACTGTACCAAATATTTCCTCTTTAATGTGACTTATTTGAATAACCCTGAGTAATTTTCGTGAGACAATATTATTGAGGTAATTATTGAAACCGTTTGGACAAACACAAATTCACACCCAACCAGACCTGGGAATCGAACCCAGAATCCCTCGCACATAAGTCGGCCACTCAACCAACAGAGCTACGTGGAGTTGGCAGACCACTCGGCCACCGCGATCCTTTTACGGTGTTGGAAAAATTTGTTTTGGTTGCTTGATGCTTAAAGTTATTAGGGACATTTGTTATATCAACTTCATTTAACTGTCACGTCTGGAGTGTAAAAGGGTGATATTCTGGTAGACACACAATCTCACATACTAAAAAACGACATCAAAATTTAAAGTGTGAATATTATATTCCGAATCGGAATATCGCATGTCTGCATTGGTGCTATTTTTAATTTAAGTTACTTATGAAATAATCATCGTATCTCAACACTCAATCCTTAAGAATTAGTTAGAACATCACTTAATCTAAGGAAACTTTGCTTGCAAATACTCTCCTTGATTAGTCTTCTATGTTCTCCCCGAAACAAGTAACATAACCAACATAAATACTCTTATCATTTATCTGATAACTCCACCCTAGTGCATCTCAAAATACACTGAAAGTAATGATGAATGTGTTAAAAACTAATTCTATCTACCAATTGACGTTACCCGATTTTCTCTCAAGGGTCTCGCTCCTTTGACGTGGATAGGGGAGGAGAGTTGGTAAAAGCATGACCTGGCCCGTCCTTCCTGGCAAAACGACAGTTGCAATGGAGAACAGTACGAGACACACGGCCGTGGTAGTTCAACATTTGTCTACAAACCAATGGGATTCCTGGATTCAATTTCCATCTAGTTCGGACCTCGTTTTTTCTCATGTGGGTTGGGCTACATTGCGGATGTCGGCCTTACACCCACCTAGAGGCAATGACTTTTGGTCAATATAATTATGCAACAATTTGTTTCATTGCCTCGTGTGCACATCTGCAACTCTGTTTCTTGGTCAGTGATTAGCTGTTTTTAACTCTCAACATATTTGGAATATACCAGCAAATCGTAGACGTGTAGTGTCCCAGTGACGTTGTTCTCATTGGCACAGTCAAATGAGTGACGCCTCTACAGGAATGTATGCTGCCAATAACTGCTTACCAGAGATGCAGATGTAAACGTGAGGTATTGAAACAAAATGTTGCATTGGAGAGAGTCATTTATCGCGGGAAAATTCGACTGTTGGCTACTTTTCAATGTAGTATGCCCGTGCCCGAAGTTCTTATTCCGTTATTCGTGGTTTCTCATATAACCGGACCAATGATAATTCTGGTACGCCACTACTGATCACTTGTTATTAGTCTATAACCATGTGAACTGTCTCAAGTTATCGCCGTCCAATCATATAAGTCGCAACATGCTAGAACACTTTGGAGACTACATTGGCGCTAAAGATTATCGCGATTTTTTTCTCTCCCTATGCATAATTCATTTCGCCAAAAATTACTGCCCCTACACCCGCCTCTCACGCAATTGCATTCTATATCTTCTCCATCATAGGGATTTATTTTGTGTTATCCATTGAGCAACCAGTGCAGACGTCTGTCAAATCAAGCCCTACATATATAACATTGGTAGAGATGATTGTCTATCGCAAAATAATTTGTGCCAACATACTCTTGAAATTCTGTGGTTTCTTGCGATGTGTGTGGTTGGGTGATATACGTGTAACACAACGTAGCTGTCTGCAGGCCAATAATAGGCATCAAATTTACAGTAGAGACTTTCTTATTGACTCAGTCAAATAGTGCAACAGTTATACGCACAAACGAAAGCCAGTCATATCTTCATAAGCTGAACGTACGCTGAAACCCAGCAAACTGAACTTTTCCCGCGATAAACCATCATCTCTAAACATTGCTACCAGGCACCAGATCAGTCTTTTGCGACAACAATCTTGTTTTTTATTTTTATTTTTATATATATATATATATATATATATTAAATGTCATGAAAAATAATTAAGAATGCCACCCTGCAAGATAATTTTACAAATTAAATTTTCAAGCATTTACGTTACAGGTTCGATAGCACGATCCCATGAGAAAACTCTTACGGGAAAGATAAAAGTTTAAAGTTATTATTTGAGAAAATTTTTAAACTTCCTTCTGCGTTGAACAGCTCACTTTATATCTAGTCCTAATACGTAAAAAAAAAAAAAAAATCTGCGGACGCGGTACCTCACACAAGACGAGGAAATGAATATTTCTCTTGCACCACAATAACAACATTACTGTGATCTTATTAGCGATGCAATATTAATGAGTTTCGTTAAATTTCTGTAATAATTATCACCGACGGACATAAACTTTCAAAATAGATTATTTTGAATAAAACGACGTTTTAGACCGATCACTTATGAAAATTAACGCATGGATGTTAAGAAGTGTTACGTGTATTCCGTTAGAAAACCCGTTGGAATAAACTGGCTGAAAATAAATACGTACTAAGTTTTCGTAATACCACTAACAAAATAGTACATTTTATTAATGAAAATGTCGAAGAAAACCAATTGGACATAATTCTAACCTTAAATTTTGGTAGCAGGCGTCTTTGCTTTGAAAACTGTGATACGCTTGTGTGAAACTAGATTATTTAGTAAATACTTAAACAACTAATGAAAGTTCTGACTTGTTTGTTGATTAACCTAAGGCGACGGTTTATAACACTGAGAAATTTCATAATACGTTTCCGATATTGTTTGAAATATATATATATTTTTTTCATGTATTTAAGTGTAATTGGTATAACACAGCACCAGGTTAGTGTGATTTGAAGTAAAAAATATTCCTGCATTTTTATTTGGCTTCAAGTCCAGTCGAAAGCTGACGCATTATAATCGATTACACAGCACATACTACAATTAAAGTAAATAGGATAAAAGTCGGTCATGACCTGTGTTTAGCAGCCATCTCAGCATTAGCATGGAGCTATTTCAAGAAAGCGCAGAATTCAGAATGTCCAGACCGGAAAATCGAACCCTGGTCCTCTCAAATTCGAATCCAACGTGTTAACGTTGCGTTACCTCACTCCATTTGTTTTTATTATTTAGATTTTATTAAACTCGTACTTTTTAGCACGAAAAATAATTTTCCTTGGTATACGTAAAAATTATGATTAAAATATAAACTTGTATCCAAGCTACAGTGTAATTTTTAAACATAATGGTGGAAATAAGTTTGTTATTGGTTTATAATACCTTATTTTCATACTTCAACATCCCTTGTCCACTAAACAGGCAGGCTATAATTTATTCTTTTAAAAATAGACCCTCTACGGTCACAGAAAGCAAAAATGGGTATATCTGCATTCTTTACAAATACTTGAACACTATTTATTGCATGCATTTTATTGACTTTCCGTGAAGTTAAAGACGGCTGTATAAAGGTATGCTTTGTATAACTACTTTGTTTCTTAGATTTGCCTCAAAAGCTCTCATGTGTTATTTACAAGTAGGCCTTCATCGTATAACAAATCCTTGGACAGAAGTTGAAACTAGCTGCCTCAGCTGAGAATGTAGGCCTTAAAATAAGTACAATAAACTAGATTTTTTCCATTTATTTAGCAAAGCTTACATGACGAAATAAACTTTCATAAGTGTTTTGGAATAATTACGTATTTTAACCAGATGTTTCAGTGCATTAAATTTTAATTGTATTCATTCGCGGCATGTTGTCAGTGGTTATTTGAATGTGGTTTTTATACTACGGGGGGTGTAAGTCAATTACGATATAATTTGATTTACCTTAGTTTTTCTCGTACATTTTACTTCCGATATATCCCCCTCCCCCACCAAATGCAATACCAACATATCTCAAAATATGTCATTTTCAGATAAATGAATTTGTACGTAGATACATACTTTCAAATTTTTTTAATAATGACAGTGTAATATCAACGCAACACATTATATGTTGGCATTGCACTGAAACGTGACATTTGTTGTTTATCCTCATGCATAGAGATGGTGAAATTTCTCAAATTCAATGACCTGCATGTTAGAATCAAATATCTTTTGCATACTCAAGTCCTGTCTATTCGTTCATTGTCTGCTGTTCCACTGAGTAGCAGCTAGTGGACAAATGGTCGGGACTTGATTATACAGATGACATTTGATGCTAACATGCAGGTCATTGAATTCACGAAATTTCACCACCTCTACTCATGCAACATAAATACTGTAAACAAAAGTTTTGCACTTATATTTATTGTTACTTGTTAAAGGTATTCAAAACAACAATTTTTTTATGATTTGACTGCTTTTATTGGTTAGATTAGTAGTGTATTATGTAGAGAAAATTATCCTGTATTTCATTAATTACATAAATAAATTTTTTTGTGTATGTTGGTATTGCATTGGAGGTGCAACATTTCTGCAGAGAATATTCCACACATTATCGTTACAATTTTATTTCTCACAGCCAAACATTGTCGCCAAGCTCCTTTGTTTCTACCTTTTTAGTAATACTGATTTTTTGCTTCTAAACAAGAGCAAATCTGTTCGGCAGTTGTGTTTAAAATCGTCTTTTCCACGTTGGCTGATTTTTTAAAGCAGTAAATACTTTTTAAAAGTAATTATGTAATTAACGAAATTGTGGTGAACTGATTTTTTTTTAGTTGAAACCATGCAATTTCTTGTGTTTTTTAATAAATTAGCTATCACGGCAAAAAAATTAAGCAAAAGTGCCACGCAGATGTTTGATATCTTCTCTCGTTTATGATTTAAAATAATAATCATCGCACAAACAGTTGACAGAAAATGCCATGGCCTTAATTGCTTTAAGACAAGCCGTGGCCAGTATTGATGTCTAATGCACTTATTTACTATTTGTTAACTGTTCGCTGTGGACTCTATTCTACGTGACGTGTGCACAGGCCAATCGTAGCACCACAGGTTTACCTTCACAAGATTAAGATAATGTTCTTCAGTGGCTGATACCAAAAAGTTTAATTGTGTTTCAATGATAACTTAACATTCATTGAGTTATGAGGACGTACATGTACTGAGGTCTTTCACTTAAATAATGGTCGGATTAATTCAGTTGCAGGTGATGTTTCCCACGTCATTAAAGGCACCTTCGACATGGGAAACTACTATCATTACTACTTGGAAACACAATCCGCCTTGGTGGTTCCAATGGAAGATGGCTTCGATGTTTACGCCACGACACAGGATCCGACGTTCTGTCGAAGAGCAATGGCTAATTGTATCGGAGTTTCTTTAAACAAGTAAATATTATAAAATGTTTTGTGTACAGTTTAAAAAATTGTCAATAACAACGAGCTTGCTGATACACTATAAAGAGACAATCAGGTATAATTTTACCCGAGTTCTTTGTTTAACGAAAACTCATTTAATGGATTATACGTAACATTCAACATATCATCACTAGTTTAAAACACATTTTTCACATACTCAAGGCACCATCAGGAAAAATTCGAAATGCTCATTAAAATATTCAAATTAAAAATGTATACATTATTTAAGGATTACATTTACGTTAGTTTTATGTACCTAACATGTAGAAAACTATTAAAGATGTATCACTTTTATATATATACGAAACGTAAACGCCCTGGTTCCGAAAATAATATATGTTTTTTCGATTAGGTTTTTTACCCAGATATAGTACACATGGTCAATTCTAGAGCTTGCATTAAAATTATGGTCTAAAAACGAATCTGACACACAATTAGAGATAATGTTAAACTTAATATGTCCCAGTCAATTTTTTTTTCTTTTACAAATGTTGAGAAGCACACACACACACACACACACAATATTTTCCGTTCTTGTAACATTTCAAATACTTCGAGCGCCAGATATAACATGTAACGCTCCAGTGCTACACCAATCAACAAACGATGATGAAATCATCGATTAATGTTCTATTTACGAGTATATTAATGATAATTGCTGCTGTTTTAAAACTCCACGTGTATTACATTCCTCAATATTTTCCAACAGTAGAAAAATAAAGTGCTTACAACGTATTTATTTTTGTCTATGGCTAGCAATGCCACAGCTTACATTGACTTCCGTAAAGTGAGGTGAATAGAGAAGCAGAGGTGACTACGGACAGAATTTCAAATCAGTGTTCCAGTATACGGGTTTAAAACTCAAATTTTTCATAAGGATGGCAAGTTAACAAATTATAAAAGAGTAGATTTAATAACAATTTTTTTTTAATGTCTTAGCTAGGAATTTGTTTCTTATTTTATCCCTGTCTACCCCATTTTACAGCATTAACCTTACATTATTATAATTTTTAAACGACCTCAATCCAAGCACACTGACTTGTTTTAAGTTTTCCGTGCTGCTATTTTATCTGTTGTTGCTGATACTTGTGTGTCACTAGTATTGTCAAATTCCTTGAACCCCTTTACGGGGTTTGAAACATTTCCATCACCGGTGTTGTTGGTAGTCTGTTCATTAACATCTACGCTTGCTCTCTTCTTTCTCTTGTTTGTACACTTTGCATTCTGACGTAACTAAAGGTCACTGAGATTCATTGTCAGTTTGTACACATTATTAGAAGCGTTGATGTAATTGCTGGTCCTTCTGATAATGTTGCCTCTGTAGTTTTCCACCTAGTACTACTTGCTGCATTGCGCTTGCCGACTATTTTGGCAGTTTTCCGATATCTATCCTGAATGCCCCTTTCGACAATAGCCTGCTCATTCTGAGACCAGTTTTTCTTTATTCCTACAGCTCCGATATATAATTTGATTATGGCTTGTTCCCTTTCGTAGGCGCTCCTATACTTAAGGTTACAGTTTGTCCGTTATAAATCCCCATTTTACGACTATTTTACAGCCCTTTTTCAGCCAGTCCATTACTTTGAGTGTATTTTGGAATATTGAATTAACCTTTTAGATCATATCATTCCTACCGGTTTCTTCATAAGTGTAACTAAAGCCTTGTGGTCTGCAGTCGCTTAAATGTTATAGCCAAAAATTCATTCATGGAACATTGTCTACCCGTTAACAATAGGTAGCATCTCCTATTCTATTTGCGCCAAGTTTCTTTCTACGTTAGTAATAACCTTTGAGATAAATGTTATCGTTTACCCATCTTGAAGCAGACATGCACTGGTCCCTGACTTTTATGCATCAATCTGGGTAACAGCAAGGGATTAAAACACCGCAAATATCGTGCTTTAGCTATCACCTCTTTCAAATTGGTAAGGGTCTCTTCGTGATGTGGGGACCAATTGATTGTTATATCTGTCTTCCTTAAGTCCTGCAACGGTTTTCCCTCCTCCGACATTGTTTTCATATAAAGCATCATGTAATTTATATACCAATAATATGTTGTAATTCTTTGATACTTTGCTACGGTTGAAAATTCTATTGACACCATGGCTCTTTACGGATATATTTCCATGGTACGTAAAAAAATATTCTCTAAATATTTTACTTGAATTTGTTTGGACTGTACATTATCCGGGCTGATTTTGGCTCTGATCACCTCGCATTTCTATTGCGTTTATGGCTGTATTATGACCTTTCTCTGTTTCGCCATAATAAATTAGGTCGTCAAAGTAGTGCAGTTTAGCATACCCTCATAGTTTGTGTCAACTTCTCCCTGGATTTCTTCTCGCACCTTTGCCAGACAAAATAACATTCTCGTGTATGTGTACATCCCATACTGGATTGAATACATTACATATTTTCTTGAATTCTGGATGAGTTTCAACTGTGTGAAAAGTTTTTTTTTGTATTAAAAAAAATCTGTAGCTGTACTTAAAGTTTTGCATATCTTTGAGTACATTTATTTAAAAAATAATAATTGTTACATGTCATATCAAAGGTCTCATTTTGTAGCGTAATGCATTTACTATCACAATAAGTTATTTTATTCGTATCGTTTGAAACTATTTAGATTGGGTAAGTAGCGAAAATATTCAAATCGCTACTTTTACTTGAGCTTGCACGAAAACCACGTAACAGAAAAATATGTCCTCTGTGGGATATTACAGTAAATGTGTTGTGTATGAATTGGGCAGTGTTTGGCACATTTATAAATCTATGATATTTTCGGTGCAGAGAGCTCTTAAGGGGTATTGATCCCTACCACCTTGGATTTATGTGTTTCTTCTCGATAAATTCTGTTCCAGTCGATGTATCAAAATTTTTGTCACGACGAGGCATAGATACAAACTTAATCGATTTTCTGTAACTGCTGGAACCATAATATATTCATTATGTTGCAACGGGAAACAGCTGAAAAGGAAAAGTTGCTATATTTACGGGAGCGACTACAGAGGCCGCAACATTAACAGGAACAAAGCCATATAGATTCCAAAAAGTGAATGAAACAATAAACTATGCCTTGTCAGCGTGAAAAAAGTAAAATAACGTGTATATTCCCTGAATTATAAGAAAAACCGTAAAACCGATCTGACAGGGATCAATCACCCTTAAATACCAACATTTGTTCCATAATAACGCTCAGATTCAACATCCGAATCCGTCGGTTGGGCGGAGGCTTCGGTGGCAAGTTGTCTCGTTCGAGCTACGTCCCTGTGGCGTGCGCAGTGGCTGCCTACGTCACCAACAGACCAGTCAGGGTCGTGTTGCCAATCGAGACCAACATGGATTGCCTTGGAAAGAAGGGCGAAAACGCCATCGATTACGAGGTGAGTACTTGTGTTTCTTTGGTCTTCGATGGAGACCGTTGACCAGTGTGTGTATTTACATTCTGTCTGAGAGGAGGGCTATAGACGACCAATGCCGCACAGTGAAAATGGCACGTATTCTGTAGTTATTAAAACGTACTTCACGTTACAGGAAAATCTCAGCTAAACGTTGACGTGTGTTTTCTCGCAGAAAAATTAACGCTAACAGAATTTTTAATTTCAGGGGAACAACAATATAAACTCTTGAGACCGGCGTAAATATATAACAATTTTGTTTGCTGATAAAGCAATTAATTTTGAATACAAAAAGCAACAGTTGGTTTAATTAAATCCTATGAAATATGTAGTTCAGTTGAGAAAATATGTACATCTGACAACAGAATACTCTGGTCACGCAAATTTTAATCATGTATCTGGCTCAACAAAACGTTTTTGCTGAGGTATGTCTAAAGCTTGAGATATTTTTACGGTCTTTGTGGCATTGATGGCATCATTAATATGCTTAATTAATATTTATGAAGTTACCTGCCAGTATTAATAATCCTTATGACATTTCTTTACCAGAAAAGAAAATGTAGGCCTAAAGGTTGTAAAATTTAAACAACATTTTTGTTATGTATAAGCTATACATTTGACGAAAGTAGTATATTTTAGCGGGTTTTGGCAAATGGGATCTGGAATAGGAGAGTAGGAGCCACTGATGACGCCACCGCCGCCATATTTGATGACGTTATTTCTTCGTTTTTCCCTCAAAATTTCCCTTTTTACCACAAAATTATTAAAACTTCCCTTTTTTCCCTCAACATTTTTCCGGAAAATTAAACAATTACTAAAAAATGGTGTATTGCTCAATCAGGCAGGAGGAGGAGCAAGAGCAGCCTGAATGAGCAATATTTCTCATCGGCAATTATGTTTTCAGCAACCATCTTGTCCGGGATACCTGCTGTCAATTAATCCAATAAAATAAACTATAGGGGTTTTCTCAGAGTCTTCCGAAATTTTATTAGATTTATCGTTCCTATCAGCCCCTACCCATACCTCATAAATCAAAAATATATTTCTAGTAAAAATAAGTTAAGTAAATATCTTTACCTCACCTGTATGGGCTCCCCCACTCTCTCTCATTCTAACAACTTAAACCCGACTCCTATTCTAGCTATTCCCGAACGATTTCCAATAAGTATAATAAAATAAAGTATAGTAGTTTCCTCCGAGTTTTCCGAAAGTTTTTCTATTTCGCATTCCTTCCTTACCCCACTCACACCTCATACAAAAATATTTAATTTAATTACATTAAAAAATAACCAACACTATGCCTAGACGAGGCTTCCTTAGTACCCCACCATACTTTACACTCAAAAGTCACTGCCAGACACCTCCCCTCAACATCGCTAACATCTTTTGGCCTTCCCCTTTCTTCCCAAGTCACCACATACATGCTAATCACGTGACATTCCTCCCCTCCATACCATGATACCATCCTGTACCACCTCCCCCTCCTCGTCGAGTCAGCACATACATGTGTCGCAGTATGGTGCAATACTAACCTTTATACTTCCTCCTTAATTCCCTATCACATTAGTCGTCACATTCCTGAGATGTAACATCATATTGGTGTTGTAGCATGACGCAATTCTGTAGGTGACTTTCTGTATCAGAACTTTGAATGATTCAGTATAGCTAACAGACTCCATCTTCCAAAACTTTGTATCTAAATTTTTTTTTAGTTCTATCTGCATTCACTGCTGTTTTAATACATCCTCGATTTAACCTATCTGTATAACATTAATTATGTTCCAGCCACTACGGGTGACAGAGTTAATCAACCTTTCAGATCTCTTTCGTTTTCACAGACCATTCAAATGCACAATCCACACCAACCCATCAGTAACATTTACACCACATTAAATTCAGCCAGTAATACCATATAAAGCATACATATGTCTTTAACTATAGCACCAGCAGTATATATAAACTTTCTTCGCCTATTTATCTTAACCCTCCCCCTATTCAGACTGGGTTTAGTTATTTCGTGAACTTTCAGCTAAGTCACTTTGCAGGCATATAAAATTTACTTTAAGATTTGTTGGTTTAACACAGATGAACAAGTTTTACACTGATAATACATTTATTGTACATTTTTCTTCCTTTTTTTGCACTTGAAATGTTATATTTAATAAATTAAATAAAATATTAAATACATTCATACAGTATTTTTTTCCAATAACAAACATTATTTCAACATTATAAAAACAGAAAATCATCACATTAGCTACACACTTAGTACACATTTAAACGTATCGACTAAAAACTCAATATTATAGTTTCCAAGTTCTCATCGTAATTCGCTAGGTAACTGCCTTTAAAGTAGTATGTATTCGTATTTTTGTTTCACACAGTTTTATAAATAATACCCAGGCTTACAAATTAAGTTGCAGTTGTTTAAATTATAGTTATCTACTGATACTTAGATACTAGGTATTTATTTATTAAGCAGCCTCAACACACTTGTTCACAGTTCCAGATTATTCACTGAACCAGGGTCCAGCCCGAACCATTCAAAACAATTTCTTCTTCCTCTTTACATATCTTCTGTATAGTTTTCTCAACAGCATTTTTGATTTCATGTATATTATAAACAGGAACATTCGACGTCTTGAATGCTTTTCTGTTGTATCCATAAGCATACGGTTCTGGTTTTCCGTAGCTACAATCCAATCACATATTATATTTTAAAGGACCATGTTTTTACACTT
>PNEQ01000638.1:0-20487 GCA_003012365.1 Medauroidea extradentata | reverse complement strand
AAGTGTAAAAACATGGTCCTTTAAAATATAATATGTGATTGGATTGTAGCTACGGAAAACCAGAACCGTATGCTTATGGATACAACAGAAAAGCATTCAAGACGTCGAATGTTCCTGTTTATAATATACATGAAATCAAAAATGCTGTTGAGAAAACTATACAGAAGATATGTAAAGAGGAAGAAGAAATTGTTTTGAAGGATCGGCTGGACCCTGGATTCGGTGAATAATGTGGAACTGTGAACAAGTGTGTTGAGGCCGCTTAATAAATAAATACCTAGTATCTAAGTATCAGTAGATAACTATAATTTAAACAACTGCGCAACTTAATTTGTAAACCTGGATGTTATTTATAAAACTATGTGAAAAAATTATGAATACATCCTACTTTAAAGGTAGTTACCTAGCGAGTTAATATGAGAAGTTGGGAACTATAATATTGAGTGTTTTGTCGATACGTATAAATGTGTACTGAGTGTGTAGCTAATGTGATGATTTTCTGATTTTATAATGTTGAAATAATGTTTGTTAATGGAAATAAAATACTGTATGAATGTATTTAATATTTTATTTAATTTATTAAATATAACGTTTCAAGTGCAAAAACAAGAAGAAAAATTTACAAGAAATTTATTATAAGAGTGTAAAACATGTTCAGCTGTGTTCAACCAGCAAAGCTTAAAGTAAATTTTATATGCTTGCAAAGTGACTACCCAGTCTGGGTAGGAGGAGGGTCGAGATAAATAGGTGAAGAATGTTTATTTATACTGCTAGTGCTATAGTGAATGAGTTATGTATGCTTGACATGGTTTTGCTGTGTAAATTTTATGTGTAAATGTTACTGACGGGTTGATGTGGTTTGTGCATTTGAATGGTCTGTGAAAACGAAAGAGATCTGAGAGGTTGATTAACTCTGTCACCGGTAGTGGCTGGAACATAATTAATGTAATACTAATAGGATAAATCGAGGATGTATTGAAACAGTATATGAATGCAGATAGAACAAAAAAAATCTACATCCAAAGTTTTGGAAGATGGAGTCTGTTAGCTATACTGAATCATTCAAAGTGCTGATACAGAAAGTCACCTACAGAATTGCGTCATGCTACAACACCAATATGATGTCACATCTCAGGAATGTGACTACTAATGTAATGGGGGCAAGGGGGAAGTACAAAGGTTAGTATTGCACCATACTGCGGCGCATGTATGTGCTGACTCGATGAGGAGGGGGAGGTGGTACAGGATGGTATCATGGAATGGAGGGGAGGAGTGTCACGTGATTAGCATGTATGTGGTGACTTGGGAAGAAAGGGGAAGGCCAAAAGAGGTTAGCGATGTTGAGGGGAGGTGTCTGGCAGTGACTTTTGAGTGTAAAGTATGGTGGGGTACTAAGGAAGCTTCGTCTAGGCATAGTGTTGGTTATTTTTTAATGTAATTAAATTAAATATTTTTTGTGTGAGGCATGAGTGGGGTAAGAAAGGAATGCGAAATAGAAAAACTTTCGGAAAACTCGGAGGAAACCACTATACTTTATTTTATTATACTTATTGGAAATCGTTCGGGAATAGCTAGAATAGGAGTCGGGTTTAAGTTGTTAGAATGAGAGAGAGTGGGGGAGCCCATACAGGTGAGGTAAAGATATTTACTTAACTTATTTTTACTAGAAATAAATTTTTACATTATGAGGTATGGGTAGGGGCTGATAGGAATGATAAATCGAATAAAATTTCGGAAGACTCTGAGAAAACCCCTATAGTTTATTTTATTGGATTAATTGACAGCAGGTATCCCGGACAAGATGGATGCTGAAAACATAATTGCCGATGAGAAATATTGCTCAATCAGGCTGCTCTTGCTCCTCCTCCAGCCTGAATGAGAAATACGCCATTTTTTTAGTAATTGTTTAATTTTCTGGAAAAATGTTGAGGGAAAAAAAGTGAAATTTTGTGGGAAAAACGGGAAATTTTTATGATTTTGAGGTTAAAAAGGGAAATTTTGAGGGGAAAACGGGGAAATTACGTCATCAAATATGGCGACGTTGACGTCATCAGTGGCTCCTACGCTCCTATCCCAGTTCCCATGTGCCAAAACCCGCTAAAATATACTACTGACGGAGCATACTTCTAAGATACCTTCATTAATAACTCATGTAAGACAGGAATGATACCATTAAGTGAAAATTATATTTGTTAGCAATAGAAAAGTTTTGTTATAGCTAAAATTATTTGATTATCAATAATATTTCTTGTGTTATAACGAATTTTGTGTCATTTATCTTGTATTTAGTAACTTTTATAAAATAAGCTTAATGTAACTGAAGAATCCTCTGAACAATGCACAATGTAGCAGATTCCATTTTAAATCGTTTATACGCATTTCGTGCTTATTCCATCGTCAGACATTTTGATAACAGATTCAATATTGAAAGTTTTAAATATTTTAGCAATGGGAGTTTCTAATAAGAATTTATTGGTTTGTGGCCATAGCTATTGCTCATGTTTTGTTGACCAAACTTGGGTTAAATGACAAAGTAGAAAAACAGAAAAACACGAAACAAAATAAAAGCAATCCCAGAGGGATACTGTCAGTTTTTTCCTTAATATATATTTTACAGAAAAATTCTAAGGACAGAATTCAGTCAAATTTCGACAACACCCAGACAAAATAAGAGAGACGTAATGAAAATTAGATTTACTATACGAAAATATGGAAGTATTCGAAAATAGTGGATAGTGGACAACAACAAAAGACAAAGGTAATACGACACAAGTTAAAATCAACGAAAAAATACAACGTTTAAGGAATTGCGATATATTCCCATCTTCAGGCTGAGACAGCTGGTCGGAACACCCACATAACATGAGCAACGGAGTACGTCTACAAATTAATACATTCTTATGATCAATATTACTGAACAGAAGGGTTCCCCATTTCTAAAAAGTGACATTTACGAGCTATGTATGAGAATTTTGTTCAGCGACCCATAAATTCACATCAAATGTTGCAGAATCTTTGATTTCTTCATAGACTTCGAGAAATTTACCATCCTGCTGTAAAGTGAAATTAATGTTTATTTGTCGTTAAAATGAATACATTAAATAAAACATATCAAAGCAATGATTAATTTACGTAGGAAAATTATTTTGTATGATGTAACACTTTTACATACATTGTGCCGTTTGTTGGCACATGCTCATTCGTTTGTTTATTTTTTGTTTTGTCTAGTTCGTCTATTCGTAGTGGTAACTATATATATATATATATATATATATATATATATATATATATATATATATATATATATAAAGTTACTCAACCCCAGCACTGTTTATTTCTTTAAACTTCTGTGAAATTGTAATAGCAGTAAACTGCTGTAATTTTATAAAGAAAATTTCAGGCAATTATTTATGTGCAGTCAATGCAGTATTGTATAATTATGGAACACTTATTGTGTAATACTTCTGACGAACTTTAATCATGATCTGATCCTATTTGTCTTCAAATGAATTAAACATTATTTTATTTGTAAAATTTAAATCATAACTATCATGTTTTGATTATTAAAACACGTGTGTGTTTTAAAATATTTGTCATCTTAATAGTTAACCCCATAACTAAATTTCGCATCCATTTAGAAAAAAAGGAGAAAAAAAACTATTTTATTTCCCTTACACCGAGAAAAAATAAATAATTTTGTATATTGTTATAAATAAAAATTTTATACCTACATTTAACAATATTTCTTTGTAAATACTTTACTATGATGGTTTAAAAGGGCTCGAATGTTGAATCTTCATAATATGGAGTTAAGAGGTTTACAATTATAATAACGATATTATGATAGGAAGTTTTGTTCGGTACTGTCTAAAAACTATTTTTGTGTAATAATATTTTGGTAACATCAAGTAGCTGCGACTCTATGCCGGCCTATAACCTCTAGGCATTTCTTTGTCTCGACCTTGTTGTTTCTACACATCATGGCGTGAACATCAGCCGAACGTCTTTGTAATGTCGTAACCCGACAAGTATTCCGCCTAGGGTGAGTTTATTCTTTACCTTTATTGCCTTTCGCGCCCTAGTGTTACATTGTTATTATGACGTTCTTCTTTTAAAATTATTTGTTTGCTTGTTTAATGTAGCGGTTCCCGCCACGCGGTTTCATCTCTTTGTTATGTAGAAGTAATGGAAGCCTATCCAGTATTTGAGGGATTTGGTTTGTCTACATCTTGCAATGTAGAAGTTACATTATTTTCTACACGTCCCATTTTTTATTTACCGTAATCGGCAGCCATAGGCGAGATGGAGATGTAACATCTTTCGGCGGTGGCAAGAGGGATAGCCAGGAAAGTCCAGACTACTTGTTTGTTTCCTTCTCTCGTCCTAACTACTTGATGTGCACACAGCACTAGTCATTCAAATTTCAGATTTATATTCAGAGACTTCATTCTGATTCGACCACAACCTCTGAAAAAATTAATTAAACCTTAAAATTGAAAATTTGTTAAAATATATAAAATTAAAAATGTTTGTTCATTATTAATAATCAGGGGTCCCCTTGTTTAGTTATTTTATTATGATATTCTTAAGCCACATGTGCTTTTCTTAATTGTCATTAATGTATTGATTACATACATCAAATACTCATTGTGCAAAGATTTTATTACTGTTCTAATCAAGGTATTAAAAGAAATATATTTTTTTGAATCCTCAGTAATATAACTCTTTTCATAAAAACTAATATTCAAAGGCTCTTATGCTTTTAAATTCGAATTAACTTTTGTGTGGTCTCAAATGATTATTATTTTTTTAATGTGAAGTGTTGGGGAAAGGAAGCCCGGCCCTTTCTCTGACCTCTTATAAGGAACACCGATCAACAACTGGTGTCCACGTTAGTGCTGTTTTCCCCTTTCTTTGCTTGACTGGCCTAGGAGCTGTCTTGATCGGTTTACCCTATTGGTTTACCCTTCCTGGACCTCCTAAGTTGGTTGGTAAAGTTTGGGGGAATTCCACCAAACAGTACAACATTGAGCTTGAAATTCTCTAAATTGATATTAAATTTACCTAGTTTTGAAACTCGTGAAATTATATTACATGGTAATAAGTTGCATTCTTTGTTGAGTTTCTTCGTGTGTTTTTTACTTGATTGAAGTAGCGTATTATATGGAATGAAACGTTAATTCATTGTTTCCAAATGTGATGAAACCTACAGATTTGCGAAAACTTCGTTTCCTTTCGTTTGGACAGGTTGGAGTGGATACAAACGGCAAGATACAGTACATGAAGACTGACATCTACAATAACAAAGGATGCGTGCTACCAGATGACGCATTAGTCCTAGCCGTTGATGGGATGAAGAGTTGCTACGACAGCACGTCCTGGACTTTGACGGGCTACAAAGTACTGACCGACCTACCTTCCACTACCTCTATGAGAGCGCCAGGTCAATATGTTCCGTCAACATTGTGGCGCTTATGAAAATTCACTCGCTGGAGTAGATTATCTCAGTCACATGAACAGGTTTTGCCGATTACCAGGATTTAATAACCCCTGCAATACTATTCAAAGTTTTAAAATGACGGGAATAAAATAAAGCCTATGCATCTCCCACTTGACAAATATTTTGCTACATGCTTCATCCCCAGTGAATTCTTTACACGAAACTATATTTATATTAAATAATATAAGTTTTAGTAGCCGTCCGAGAGACCGTTAATTGAAATTTCGAACACGGGTAAACTTACACGGGGTAAGGTTTCAAACACCAAAACTTGACATGTTGGCTGATCTACCTACCCTCGTGAAATTTTATAAGCGCCTATGCTAATTATACTGCTTAGTGCACTCTAAATTCAGTAGGGTACCAAACATTGCATCGTAAGGAAGGATAAAATCCTTTCTTTCTTCGCAGTTCCTATTGCTAAGTTCAGATATATTTTAGAGGGGGCTGGTAAATTTCTAGGGGATGAAGGCTATGTCACCCCTACCACCATTTTAGTTACGCCCATGGCTACTGAGCGTTGCACATACGTTAACGCGACTGTACAGAAGTTTCTTATTGATAGACTGTAGCCGCAAAGTCTCCTTCCTTTCACTGAAAATAATAGTTACACAAGATTTTTCGGCTGTCTGGGTTGCCTGGTTCGAAACCCTGACAGGTAACAAACTTATCACTACTAATTTATAAATGAACGTCGTCTGAATTTAATTATTCGAACCGTCATGTTCAAGATGGCTATAAACTTGTCTGGAAATAAATAATTTACAAAAAGTCATACATTATTCAAATTCAATTTCTGCAAATTAGATAAAGTGTTAAATCGAAAAAAAAATTATCACTTTTTAATAAAATATAACAGCTAAGAACATGTTGAAGCAAAAAACTTTTACATAAAAATCAAAATTTCCGTACGACACATTATTTCCCATAACTAAAATTGAAAACCAAAATATTTCAGTCAACCATTAATAAATAAAATACGTTAACTTAAAACGATTAAATCATTCATAGATAAATATTAGCGACCAATTTTATTGCAATAGTTTTGATATAAAAATCAAGGAGATATTTGACATGTTGCTTTTAGCAGATGATCATGTATAATTGTGTCCTATAAAAATGAACTTTAAATGATGGTGAAAATTTTATGCTTACGGAAACCAGAGTACGTAGTCAACTTTAAATTGATAGTTATACCGTAAAATATCATATTTTTATTTTATGTCAGCCTATACAATGCAATTATGAAATTAAGTCGCCTAAATAATTAATTATTTAAGTTCCAGTATACCCACACAACCAAAGATTATCCTAAAATATCAGGATTATTTCGCACAGATTTTTTTTTCAATTAAGTTCAAAACATATAAACACGAATTCTTAATTATGTGGTTCACACGGTGAAATATCGAAATTCACAATCAACATCGTCTATTTTGCAAACAGAACAGAAAAGAAAATCACAATCGTGAATTACATTATTTGTCAGCCAATTTTGTTAAGAACTCTTACTTGAAAAACTATTTCAAAAAATATCAAAACGCTTATGGTTACATCATTCCTTCCATGTGAGCCTAATTTGATAACCATCGGTTGCATCTTATAATATATTTTGCTCGCTTGTAGCTATGCAGTGAACATATTTTTATTGTAGGTGACACAAATCCTGGTATTATGAATAAAATAACGTACTTAATATACCAATACGTAAATGGTTATATATTTTTAACTAAGTAATTTCAAAACATACAGAAATAACACTTCATTATCCATGATACAAATGTTTGCTTATAGCAGTATGGCACAACATTTAGAAATCAAAATTAACAATAGATATGCGGAAAAATTTAGTCCAAAATGTAAACAAATACGGCTTCGTAAATTTAAGTTCTTTTTGTGCAGGAAACTTCGAAGGCGTTGCCGGCATCGAGAACATAATGGAGCACATAGCTAAAACACTGAACAAAGACCCTATGGAGGTGCGGATAAACAACCTGGCTGACGATGTTAGGGAAACGATGACTGAAATGATTACGTACTTTACGAAAACGTCCGATTACGAGGCGAGAAGAACACAGGTTGAAGAATTCAATAAGGTACTTATATCAATTACTACAGGTGATACATCGCATTTGCTAACTTACAACACAGATTCCTTTATATTAGGTTCGGAATAAAGTGAGCACTTGAAAAAACCCTGCTATTTTCAGCCAGTTAGCATCTTTCCACTCGTAAACACAAATAATGGGAAATTTCTTACCTCTCTGGACACATCACTTGATGTTTGAGCGTGAATGATAATTGGTGTGGATGGTGAGAACCAATATAGTTGGTCAAAAAATGGTTTAACAGTTATATAAAATACAACTATGTTGATTTCAGTTGGTTTTATTATGTATCGTTATGTTTAAATAGGAACCAACTCGGAACTATATTCGGTTGTTCGCTGCCAACCATACAAGCAGTAAGGCAACTATAGTTCACGTTAAATTATATCCAATAACGGCTAGTGATATTTTCAAAAGGTTAAATTTTTAATGCTCACTTTATCCCGAATGATCTATAGTTATATTTACTGCTATTGGTATGTACACGTTCTAAATAAAATCAAATAAACACCACAGCATCCAACATTATAAGAAATTAACATTTGTTAAATACTGTAAAGTTAACAAGCAGGAAATATCCTTCAGACATAAAATAAAAATCATTCTTTACCATTTAGTAAACTATTTAGATTGTTTGTTAACTAACAAAATTCTCATTAGGTAAACAAGAAAATAGCGAAGAACTGCATCGAGTTCTTCTTCTTACAGAAGACTTGGAATTAAATCAACAAAAATAAAAGTTAATGGAACTGTTTTCATACATTTTAAACTCGAAGCTGTCTTCTTTAGAAAAAGACACTTGAACTGACTACTTTGACAAAATTAAAATTATAGTTTTACAGCAAGTAAGGGAAGACAGGTATAAATATCATGAACTGGCCAGGATTCGTTTATTCAATTTGGTTGGTCACTTGTATGCTTTATCCAGAAGAGATATACGCCTATTATATATTTTCCTCCAGAAGTGAAGAAATATGCCAGTATTAAAAATAGAAAATATTGCAAAAACCTTAATGACTTCTTGACATTCCAGAAATTTTGATCAAACTTAAAAACAAAATTTTCTGATAACCACTCGAGCTACCTGAACCAACAAGCGGGACGTTATCTGCGTAATTTCAGTTGCAAAGTAATAATATTCTGTTAATTTTAGTGTGTTTACATTTGATGAATAACTTACCAGGGAAATGTATTGAAGTCGTAAAAGAATAACTTACAATTTTAGCAGTTAACACAATATTTGAATAAACACAAATCGCGCCATTTATTACTTGGTTAGCCTGAAGGCCAGTGCATACCTAAACCGTACACTTATTCAATTTCCTAGTAGTTCAAAATTACGAGTGATTTTAAGGTTTGTGCGTTCAAGTTATTTCCATTATGGTAGATGATATTAACGAGCATTGTCAACAGATTACAGATAAATAAAACAATAAGCTATGGTCACAGAACAGTAATTTAAAACACGTGCTTCCCGACATTAGCCTAAGAACCTCTTTTTTGAAACATTTACGTATTAATTTATGTATATTTGCTGAAACGTCTGGTTTTAAAATAGTGGTAATATATTATATTTGTCTGTATAATTAGTGTAGTAAATAGCAAGAATCGTATTACAAACTTTTTCTTTATTTATTCATCAGTGTACTAAAACACATTGCATAAAACAAAGTTTAATTGATCTCAACAACTCTTGATATACAACCGTATGTGTTGAACACAAGAACGTTAACACATAGATTATCTTAACCAGCACTTTAGAAGATAGAGTATTACGGGTTAATGAATTACATGCTTGGTACTGCAAAGATTACTGTGAATTGGTGACGTACCTACTACTGTTTGATTTAATAACTCCACTGTTGACGAGTAGTTTTGCACACTATGTACCATCTTCAAAAATATACCAATTATGGAGAAAAATGTTTAAAATTTTGGGTAAAATATGTTTATTAGTTATTGTGTTAGCCTCTCATGTTTCAGATACTTTTTGTTACGGTCTGACGCATAATACGCCAAAACCTATTTCCTCGAAATACTGTCTAAAATATTTATTTTATGTTACATTATCGTGTATTCATGATGTACATCTTGCAAAAATGTTATATCCTTCTTAATTCATTTCTAATTATTAAAAATGATGTATCATTGCTGCCGTAATAGTTATTGTTTGTAGTACCGTTTTTTTCACAAATGTTTTGGTATTAGTCAAGTAAATTTTAAATCCTTTTAACCTAAGATCAACTCAGTGAATAATAACTGAAATATGGAGAGATCTAACACAACGTATGTGGTGTTTATCTGGAAATAGGGTGTAAGGTATGCGTAGGAAATAAATATGCATATAAAGGTTAATTATAAAACCCAGTGTATTGAAGGGAGCATCATTACAATATGTTGGGTAACCGGTTACGTTAGTATGTATTTAAATTATTTAGCGGAGATATATTTGTTCCAGTGTTACCGTGGAATGTACAACCATTCACAATTGCTGCGCTACCGCATTAGTCAACGTTAAAGTAAAAAAGTATTGCTCGTTCGTAAGAGCTTTAAATATTAGGATATAGGTGAATCGGGATACAGTGAGCGCTTTTGAAACACTAGTTAATCTTATCGTTTCAGATAATTTATGGTTTCCTGGAACTTATCCATGTAAACAAAACAAGCTAAGTAACGAAGAAAGTGTGTAAATTGTGCAGTACACAAAAATTAATATTAAAAAAATCTTGGGAGGAATTTAGGAAATTTTGGACTTTTCTTTGTGTAGATAAAGGGTCATATTGAGCAAACAAATGTCATCCATGGCCGTGTCGTTACAACATGGTGGCTGGCTCCTCGTTCCTCTGAGGCTCCTCCCTCAGAATCCTTCCACAGAACAGGCTCAAGTATACTTCTAATGTACTTTAAATTATAGAGTATTTCTTTATCTCGATAAACGTAATCTGGCAACACAAACTCGATTCGTGCCTTTTGAAGTGCATGTATCTTACGGCGACAGCAAGTGTCTAGATACGCTGTGTTCTGCCCAGGCCAACAGGTGGAAGAAGCGAGGCATAAGCATGACGTTATTAAGCTGGCATTGGCATTTATTAGGAGCCTTTGAAGCAATGGTCTCCATCTACGCCCAAGACGGTAGTGTGGCCGTGACACACAGTGGAGTCGAGATGGGACAGGGAGTTAACACCAAGGTAAGTAACGCATATATTGCGTTATAGTGTAATAACATTTTCTTACGGAATTCATGAAACATAGTTACCCATACATGTTAATACTTTGCTGATAAACAAGACCCGATTACTGATGCTATGCGGTTAAAATATACAGGATTCATCACGAATACCTCCGAATTTTGTGATGTAAACTTCAAATAACGCTAGAAGATATAGAAAAAAATTTAGAAATTTGAAATAGATGTACAATATAGGCGGTTGGCATTCTCCACTCACACGTACATATTCACAAGGTTTTGAAATTTGTATCATGTAAATGGTGAGTGAGTGATTTGAGAGATTTTGGTCAGCGCGTAACGAGTTCTTTATCGCTGGTGAAGGGTGACATGAGGTGAGTATGGAGCAGCACCAGAATGAATGGACGGCTGAAGCGAGAGATCCCCGAGAAAACCCGCCGACTAACGGCATCGTCCGGCACAATTCCCACATGCGAAAATCTAGGGATCGACCACGTCGGGAATCGAACCCGATCGCCTTGGTGGGAGGCGAATGGTCTGACAATTCGGCTAATGCGGCCTCCATGCTAATGGCGAACGACCGTTTCTAAGAATTTCTGATGTGTCTCTCTGAAGTCTCGCTTTGCTCTTCTGAATATTTCTGGTGATTTTAGCTGTCGGATGTTACCTATTCTAGGACAAGAGGTAAGGCGATACGAGTCGTACTTCAAAATGTGCTAACCGCACTGAGAAAAATGGATTGTTACAATAAATTAATAAATAAGGTAGATATTAAATTTGTGGTAACAAATACATTACTGTTAAACTTACAATCGTAACCTTGACGGTACTAGGTACTGGATTTTTTTTTTTCGTCAGTACAATTTCCTTGGTATGACTTTTTTTAAAACAAACATGTATTTGATTGATTAAACTAAATTTTTCTTTCTTGATTTTACCCAAAAAAAAATTTTCCTATTAAAAATATGATTTCTAGTTAGCTTACACTATTTTATTTATTTGCTTTTACTATAATATATACTTGAGTCAACCATATTTATGACTTAGTAAATTTAACCATCGCAGATATTAAAACAAATTAACGATTTGGTTGGAAGCGACGAAATATTTTCATTCAGGAAGTGGTTCTTGTAATGGCGGTTATTCGGAATAGCTTACAGGTGTTCGCATTTACACACGCGGTTGTTTAGAAAACTTGTCTCATAATTTTTTTTGTTATGATTCCACTATATACCTTACGCACAAGTTCTTTGTTTTAAAGCCGCAATATTTGTTTTAGAGTAGAAATCAAAAATATTAGTTTGAAGAACCAATTTAATGCATGTGTTCTTAAACATTTGTGCCTTAAAATTGCATTAACTGGTAAATGCAATTAGTAAACGGTGATAGAAAAAAATAGTATATGTTTTTTTATTTCACTATTTACAAATTGCGTTTAACGCATAGAACCAATTTAGAGCAGAAATGTTAAAGAATGCACACATTAAACTGGTTCAACAATCAATCATTTTTATTTATACTCCAAAACAAATATTATGGCTTTAATACCAAGAATGTGTACATCAGGTGAATAGTGAAATCTTAAAAATAGGTATGTTATGAATCTGTAGAGTACTAATTTTTTTGGTTATTTTGTCTAGTTACGTTAGGTTAAATGACTGAAGATAACTGCAGCGGTTAAATATATTTTGCAGAGTACACACGAGCCTAATACTAGTTTTCATTCAATGCTACCAATATTTTGTCACATATTCTGTGTACAATTTCGTAAATGCAACGGAGAAGAAAACAGCGAAAGTCAGCCAGATGATTAGAATCACGAGTTTATCGGAATTACGTGTTACAGGTGTGTGAATGTAAAAATTCACTTACTGATATGTAAATCGTTATGGTATAGGGGTAACTTGCGTAGTCGTCAAGTTAAGGTTATGGGTTCGAATCAGTATGCATTCGTAGTTTTTTTTATATTTACGCGTATGTGTTTTGTATAAAAGTTACTGTGCTATTAATTTTATTTTCGTGATCAACGCAAACAAAATAATTTAAATGTTGTATACTTTAATGGTTGCTCAAACAAGTGAAGTATGTTTCATTTAGCAGTGCCTGTATGGCGTCATCAACCACGTCATTTGGTTAAAACAACAAAAATATTTCAAAGAAATAATTTGGTTGTGACAAACCATACAATTGTTTGCAAGTATTCAAATATGCCGTTTGCTTGTTTTAAATAAATTTTGTTTGAATTTACAATATTTTTTTCTCAGTGTGGATGTATGTGAAGCTCATATTGCGACCTGTAATGAAATTAGTTACAGACTTACCCCCAGTAAAATTACATGGTCGCGGCTTACTGTCCCATAGTAAAAACCGTTTGGCGGGAACATTGCACGCATTTTAAGATATTTGCTCGTTGGGGTGATGTGGCATATGATGAATGTTTCAAGGTTGACCTGCTCCGTCGCTTTTGAGCCTCTCACGCGTGGGTAGGCAGCGCACTTTAGGGTCGAACAATTTTTTAACTTATTATTATATTTACTTTTTAAGTGATCGTTTAACGTGTCTGAGTTTATTAAAATTTTTATTTAAGGATTACATACCATTTTGGGAGAAGTCCCTGCGGTAGAATTGTTATGTAATAGCTAGAGACAGAAAAAAATTCGCTGGTTCACTGACCTATTAAGGCTAGCCACCAAGTACATCTGTACACCCGTGTATTCTAGCCGACATTACCTGCTCACTGGCTACTCGATGATGCAGTGATGTGGGTCTGTATTCAGTTGCTTCTGTACTATTGACTAAGTGACATCCAGTGTCAGCTAAGTCATGGGCCAATTGCAAAAGTGGCACGAACTTACGGTTGCTGGAATTCTAGCTTGGGGCACAAAGAAAACGCGAATTTCCCAGGTCTCTAGTAACGGCACGTACAGCTAATGTTTATGATAAATTCCAGGTGGCGCAGGTAGTTGCATACACGCTCGGCATCTCCCTAGACATGGTGAGCTTGAAGCCATTCAACAGCATGGTGGGTGCAAACGCCAACGCCAGTGGAGGTAGTGTTACCAGCGATGCCTGTGCCCACGTGAGTACAACCACAGTAGCATTAAACTTCTGACTGAGTTACTTGTTGTCAAGCTTACAAATACTTGTAGGGCCTAAATATGCCTTAGAAGTAGAGGTGCGTGAATTTCGCATATTGATCTGGCAGCAGTCTATACTTCACAGACCTACGCACACTCTGGCCAAAATCCAGTATCCATTGGCTTCCAACCGTGCGAGCAGGTAGCACGTGATAGCGCGGCGAATTATTTACTACCGGCTTGATTTAGTCAAATGTGTGCCGAGGCAACCATCGTCCAATCGCAGAAGTTACAGTGAAGTATATGGTATTGGCGTTCAACCTGACGTAGAATATACCCACAAAATTCACGTGCCTCTACTTAGAAGCCTTGTACGCTTGTGCTTTCAGATTAGAATCACCGTTATTCCAAAACATAATGCCAATTCACGAAAGAAAACTGAAGCTAACTTCATCTCTATAAATAAGGCTAAAGAACAGCTAACCTTTCTGATGAATTTGATTGTCGTGAAAGACAAGATAAATATTAAAACATTCGGAGACTTATTTTTATTCGGAGAAGTTGGTGCAATGAAGTGATTTAATTATAAATGCATCAGACGTATGTTGAATACACACACATGTCAACAACCTATAAAAAATCATTTTCACAACATAATACTTTAACAGTCACACACTTCTAATTCTTTCTACCATGCACTCCTCCAGGTGGTTAAATGGGTAACTTTTTCCCAGTAAGTTAAGAGCAGGTGAGTAGAAAGATTTTGCTTTCCTCTTAACAGCAAATTTTTCATAACTGGTGCAGTGCAATTAAGATAGTATAAAGCGGCGCTGGAATAAATAGCCAGGGGGGAAGGAGATACCCGAGAAAACCCTCTGATAAACGTTATCGTCCGACACGATTATCACCAGCGAAAATTTCAGGCGACTTTGTCAGGAATCTAAATACAGACCGCATGCGTCGGTTTTCTACCGCTACGCAACGGCGGTTCATAAGAATCTAGAATTCGGACCATGTGAGACAGTGGTATTAATTTTAAATGGCTACCTATGTGGAGGGCTCTAAAACTTGGGAAGTACTGTAAAATATTTTGCTGTGGGATGCAGTCAAAATACTTAAAGAAACAAAAGATATATTTCGGCATTTCATTCTTTCTTACTCAGAAACTCAAATAGTTCAATATAAGGCGAATTAAAAAAAAGTGACCAAATTAAGTCATACATAGCAAACAAAATATTTTGTAAGTTTGAAAAAAGACGAACCAATATTCTGCAGCATGATTACTTTCACTAAAAAATTGCTAAAAATTTAAATTACAGGCAACATGCAGTTCATGCATTACATGATCCACGAAAAAGAAAATTACTATTGCTAAAGACACAATAATTCATTTAGTTTTTGAAATTCTAAAAAAAAATCTATGTTTCAAAAATTACTTAATTAATTTGAGACGGCGTGAGAAACCACAAAACAAGATTTTTAGTAGTACGTATATTTTACGGGAGTCGAATATTAAACTTTCACAATTTCCAAACAAAAACAAATATTTTCAACGAGTAAGATTTACGTGGCAAAGTAATGTACTATTAATTAACACGTAAAAAATGTAACTTTAGTTGTATATGTGATTTATTAATTATGAAAACATAATCATACAGTAAAATTATGAACGAAAATAACTCGTTTATATTTACGTTACGAAAGTTAATATTGTACATGCTAACCGCTTGCATTGCTAAAAAATTTCCGTCTAATTTAATTAGTATGGTGTGACCTTATAAGATGTACAATTATCATGCCTATATTATGTTTATTATTCCGAGTGTATACCCCATTTCATATAAGTTCGGATAAATATGACAGCAACTTGGGCAGTCATTTGTAATATATTTTTATTTATGTCACTACACAGACAAACTTTGCAATACAAATGTTGAAATGGACATTTAAGGTTCATTTTAGAGCTCAAAAATGTCTTCCATTGTGTAAAAAATCACAAAATACTAAAAAATTACCGCCCATAAGTTGCTGTCAAATTTATCCAAATTTATATGAAACAGAGTATAATAAATATGGGTAGTTTCAATTGAAGATGATACATTATTATTTAAGAAGTATTTCAATATCTAAACCTTTCGACAAACTATCGCAGTAATCAAATCTTATTTTCTACGTCTGGACGAACACTTGCGTGTCTGTAAAGATCATTTTACTAAACTGTAGCTGTTGTCCATGAACTACTGAACAATTTCAATTCTCGAAATGTACCATTTAGTTTTTGTGCACAGTCTTTCTCTTCCTGTTTTGCCTATAAAATTCCATCTATATTTTGTGATTGTTTTGATGTCTGACTGTTATGTCAAACCATTAAAAATTTTTTCTGTGAAGTCAAGTAAATATTTTTCTTTTGTCGAAGTAAATGAACAAATTATTATTTTTTATGTGTTGTTTTTATTGCTCACAACTCAAGAGTTTTATCCAGCAAGACTATAGCAATGTCAGATTCTCATTAGACATTGTCAGTTTTTTAGTGTTATTGTATTCGTTTTGTGTAAAACGTTATTTACTGAATAATAATTATCTAACTGAATGTTAAAGTACTATACGCTTGGTTAAGGTATCTCATATGCTGAAGTTAATGAAATTACGTTCTACTAAAATAATAATTCCCATTTTATTTACAAATGGTTGCCGTTCCTTTGCTCGTCAAGTAAATACACAAACGCTGCATTTTTTTTTTTTTTGTAAAATTGGTTTTCAAAACATTTTAAACGAACATTTTTTCTTCACTAAACGTCATAATTTCAAAATTTTCAAATTGTTATAGTAGCCAAAATAATGGAATTACTCCCATGCACAACACTATATATACTTTTTTTTTTTTTGCTAGGCGGCAATCAACTGTTGCAACACACTTCTGTCTCGACTTGAGCCGTACAGGACTGCGAATCAAACCTGGAAGGAGCTTGTACTGAAGGCTTCCCAGAGTTATGTGGATTTGACAGCAACTGGCAGGTATGTGTTTAAGTTTTTTTGTAGTCAAAAAATTTTAGAAGAATATGAAGGGAAAATTTAATTTTGTCAGTTCTGAACAGAATAACCGCACAATACTTTAGCTCATCATATGTTTTAAAATTTAATATATACAAATCGATCTATCGCATCAGTGGTCAGTTTTAAATACGAATGGTGTACCTGTCGGAGTAAACTGCAGCACTAAGAGGCTATTTATGTCATGCTCAGTACGTAACTTATACATATCGTT
Source organism: Medauroidea extradentata (assembly GCA_003012365.1). Taxonomy (NCBI): domain Eukaryota; kingdom Metazoa; phylum Arthropoda; class Insecta; order Phasmatodea; family Phasmatidae; genus Medauroidea; species Medauroidea extradentata. The sequence continues at coordinate 3,350 of PNEQ01000638.1, read as the reverse complement.
TTTTTTCTTATAACCATTGGTTCAAAATTATTCAAGAGGTATACTAAACGTTTAAAATTAATAAGTTTCAATAACTATGCCCGTAAAACATCCGCCGAAGGAATTTAACTCATATGGGCCAATGATTACTTCTATAGTATGTAGTTCGAAGTATTAAATTGAATACTTCTTAACCAACTTGAGCCAAATGTGATTATAGGTATAAAACAATTGTGACCGCTGTGGTCGAGAGGTCAGATCACTCGCCTTCCGCCAAGCCGATACGGGTTCGATCTCTGGTGGGAGCCCGATGTCGCTGGCAGGCGGGTTTCCTCGGGGATCCCACCCTGCCCCATCCACCTAACCACCGGCGCCACCTCCCCCCCCCTTCCCCCACTACTTCATAACTCATGGCGTCATTTCATGTCATCGTTCGGGGTACGCAGATTGCCCGTGGGCTCCCAGTAATAATAAAGCCTTCATCGGGGTGCGCTATCCTGGCCCCTCGGGTATCCTAGTGTCGCATTTTGCAAGTTGTTTTAAGTAGTATTTTAAAAGTTTCAAATTATTTAATTTGAAAAATTTACTGCCAGTAAAAATATCTCCCTTATATTACGAATTATGACTTTTTTTGTGACAAAACTCGCTGGAATCGATTTTATAGTTTCCGAGGCATCGTATAAAATATTTATTTATATATTTTTAATTAAATTATAACCTCCACAACGAGGACTATTTGACAGGGTGCACATCAAAGTTTAATACCAGTAAAAGTAGTTTTTAAACCTTTGTAATCAATTCAAATTTATATATAAATAAATGTCTAATTTCTGTAATTAAAATTTGTCAAAATTCGTTCATTCAAGGAATTAAGTTTGTAAAGTATGTTATTGAATAATCCTCCAAATTTATGAAACCAGTTAAGATATTTAGGTGCCATTTGAATTTGTATGATGCTTACGGAAATGTTCTGAGAAGATATGCAAACTTAATACTTAAAATAATAAAATAATTATTGCAGGGAATACTGAGTTTGTAAACCTATCAAATGAGACGACCCGAAAGGAAATACGAGCATGGCTAGATAGTTTTTACGGAGTTTGGTTTTAAAATACTCATCCTTACAAAATGTGGTAAAATTTTCTTGTGGATTAGCATGCTTTATTTTTCGTTTGTAATTTAAATATTTCTGCTGACATTTGGTGAGCTACGTCACAGGTAAACAATTAGTGTTGGAATAACGACGATCTGTGTGGCTATACAGGTGGTTAACAAATTATATACATTATCCTAGATCCAACTTATCTCAAAACCTAAATTATCAGTTATTAATTAATTTATTTAAGAATTAATTAATTTGCTGTATTTTAAATATTGCATAAAATGTTAATTTTCGCTGGGGATGGTTCAACATGTAAATATTCGAGTGACATGTGCACAGTTCCCAAAACAAACGTATTGATTATTGGTTAATTATAAGCTGAGTGCATGATAATGATGTCACCAATTTTAAAGAACAAGGCACGCAGTTGCATGCAGAATTTCTGAATATATATGTATTCACACTCAACCATGGTACATCACTTGCTTCCCAAGTAACTTTCGAATGAAATTTTGTTGTAATATTATGGAACCTATATCGATACATTTAGCATAAACACAAGTTTGACTAATTTATTTGAACATAAGTCATAAAGCCTCTGAAATATAACTACTGAGAAAATATACTATGTATTTTAAATGCTTACGTATTGAATACCTTGGAAACACCATGTTGTAAGAAGATAAAGAAAATAGTACACTACCATTGTTCACCTTGTTTACAACCCCAATATTCTAACATTTAATGTATAAGAGTTTTGTCAATACTTAGATGTTTAATATTTTATTGGTAATTAAAATTGACTATAAAACAACTTTGATTCTTTGTTTTAGTTAATAATTAAAATACGATAACACATATTTAATGTACTTGCCCTCAGGCGCGTAAAAGACCATAGTATATTAATATGACTGCATAAAAACTACACTGTACGAAACATTTAAGTTTCTACTGTTTGCAAGAAAACTCACACGCCCGAGTCACAGACGAGTGTATACATTTAAAATAACTACTTACCAGTTACAGCTTGTCCAATCCGTAATATATTTATATTTAATTTTTATATTCTGCCAACAAAAAGTGTGTTAAATATTCACATGGTATTTAATTTAATTTGTATAGCTTATCTGTGCTGAAATATTTCAACTCTCACATTAGTCATTAGTTTTTTTTTTTTTTTTACTTTAGAAAATTTCTACACAAAGATTTGTTTATCTTACTCATAAAATAAAGTTGTTATTGCCCAAGAATAACTAATACATAATCATAATGACACGTAGTCTATCTATATCAGTGAACTGACGAGCAATGATTTTATATTTTGGTAGCTTCTGACGAAACGATTCAGAGACAAAAAAAAAATACACATTACGTAACTGTTTTCTAAGCAGACTGAGATACTAAAAATATGTATGCACGACTGACAATTTGCTTTAAAATATAGTTCCCATAGTAAACATAGTTTTAAAAAAATGTTCTCCTTATAATACTCACCTACTGTCTTAAAAGATAAAATTAACGTGCAAAATGGAATGACGTTATGTTTTGCTTTTCTGTTGCAGGTGCAGACAAAGCGAAGTCCCTAACTATAATATTTTCGTACTTGCTGCAGCTGAGGTGGAAGTGGATGTTCTCACAGGAGAAAAACTGGTAAAAATAAAAAATTTAAATTAAAATCATGTGTCAATTCACGTTTAAACATCCAGCAAAATAAAAATACGATACTAAAAACTGACAAATGTAAACCTACCATAGTTAAAAACTCAATACCAAATAAAGAATGACAATGTGATTTTTAACGTATCGTTAATCAGGAATTAAGGGTACGGTCTACAGAAAGTTTCATCGCCATGTTTTAATTTTTATTTGTGTCATATATATATATATATATATATATATATATATATATATATATATATATATATATATATATATTATTTTAGATACAAAACGTGACTAAATTTTGCTCAATTATTTTTGTCTCATAGTTTTCGCGTAATGACTCGTTAAAGTCAATTCTTGCATTTTACCGTTTTAAAGACGACACAAAAACAACTTACACAACAAACAGTGTAACATATAAAGTGCGGAGAGTATTATACGTAACTTCACCTCTCTCACTCATACACCAGACATGAGCTTATTGGGCTCGCAATACTATAACGAGAAATGTCAGTCCTTGCCCAGTCTACAAAATTATAATATTTCTAAGAAACAAAGTAGTACATGGAAGTTTACTTTCAGGAACTTTATATTGTTTAAATTTCAT
>PNEQ01000637.1:18270-33254 GCA_003012365.1 Medauroidea extradentata | reverse complement strand
TAGTTACCATGTCCGCCGAGGGTTTATTAGTGGTGTAGTGATGGCGGAGCGGGAGAGACGTCTGGATGTCGTGAGGGCGCTGCGGGGCTGGCCCTGGGAGCGCTGGAGAGACTGCACGAGGCTTTTGTGCTTCTAGAGTTTTTTTTCTTTGTTTTTGTTTGTTTCGTCTGAACATTGTAAAATGGTGGCGGGAAATACGTGGGTTCGTCTTTTTTGATAAGTGTATTCAGTCATGGCATAGCACTGATAAAATCGCAGGCAACGAACGTTTCATCATTACCTTTTTTTTTCCTTTTTTTAAACTCACGCTCAGACATGGTAACGCCGGACAGCTGACGGGTTTATTTGTGCTTAGTAAATAACCACCTTTTGTAAGAAACTGCCTTTTGTAAACATCTGTCAAAGTTACACAAAAAATAAATCAACCGTTGACTGAGTGAGTTGTTATTGATGAAGTCACGATGATTGGTTAACCCTGAAATTAAATCAAACTGAGCTATCCGGAGCACGCGCAAACTTAACATAACCTCAACACCCACGCCGAGTGACAACATTATCAATAGACCGCAGCAACAAGCAGAAGACGCAAAAAGGACGCGTCACACACTGAGTGTAACGTAGCAAGGCGGCTTGCCTTTTTGCTTACGTACGATCCTTCTCACTACTCTGCTCTGGTTTTGACATTAAGTAAAAATAAAAATATTGAATAGATTCAGTTATTATATATTTAAATCAATAATGTACAACTTGGTCGGTACATGGGTCTTTACAGGCCCTGAATTTACAAGTCACTGAATGTACAATCTTTACAAGAGTTCACTGGCTACATATATTTTCACTGTCTCTTAATATGCACTTATTAAAGACTAACAAATTTTCACTTAATAATAGATTAGTATTGATGCTGTGAATGTTTTACTACTGTCTCTGCTACTACTGGGCTTCGCTCCCGCGTGGTCGTACGGAACTACCCTTAGATAACTAATTTTCCGGTTCAACAACTTCCGGATAGCGTGCAGAACTGAACTTAGTTCTATAGAGCAAATATGGCGTGCGCGGGCCAGGCTAGCGGCGTTCGCCACTGAGCACTACTTGACACTCAAGGAAGGTAAAAGTGCAAGAGTTGGGTGTCGTACAAGGTATCCACCGACAAATAGATTTAAGGTAGGGTATCGCAGAGGGCACCTTGCGGACATCAGCCATCTGTGACGGACTGTTTGGTGTGCGGCTTAGGCACCTTGCGGACATCAACCCCAGTGTGTATGGAAGGAATAAGGTTTTCAGGTAAGGGTAACCTGTTGGCACCTTGCGGACGTCAACCAACAGATCGTAGGGGAGTGAGCGTCACCTCACGGACATCAACCGCTCAGGAAGGGGAGTGCCAAGGAGACTCGGTGGTTGGGTCGATCCCCTGACGACTGACAGGCAGAGCTGAAGGCCTCCCTTTTATACCAGAATCTTTAGGGGGTCGAGTAGAGTGGGTGGCCTCCCGAGGGGGTGGTGCTAATGGGACTTTTGGAACGAGGCAGGCTCTAGGCAGGGAGGCCAACTATCTGTTTAACTTCTCATTCCTGAAAACCCCACCACACCTGTGTTGTACCTACTACCCAAGATCCACAAGCAACAACGGCCACTTCTAGGATGCCCCATTGTGGCAGGATGCGGCAGTTCGACGGAACGTATCTCGGCTCTTGTGAGGTTTCAGAACAAAGTATAGCTACAGGTCAGAGGAACAGCCATGGGTACTCGTATGGCCCCCTCCTATCCTAACTTGTTCATGGGCAAACTGAAGGAAAACTTTCTGAACCACCAACCAACACTACCATTCTGCTGGATGTGCTTCATCGATGACATCTTTATGATCTGGACCTCCACAGAAGATACCCTTACCAGCTTCCTAGATGACCTGAACTCCCACAGTATGCTCAATTTCACCTGGTGGTACTCGCAGTCTCACGCAGTATTCCTGGATGTGGAACTCACCCTCCACAATGGCCTGATTCAAACCTCAGTTCGCACCAAACCCACTAACAGCCTGCAATACCTTCATTTCAACAGCTATCATCCGTTCCATGTTAAAAAAATCACTACCATACAGACCTTGCCACTAGAGCCAAACAAATATGTTCCAGTGTGGAGGACCTTAACAGACAGTGTGACCATATAGCTTAGACATTCTGTGACAGAGGATACCCGAAACAACTGGTCCACAACCAAATCCAACTAGCCATACCTGGTAAGGGGACTCCTACCAAGACAACACTGACATACCTCTAGCAGTACCCTATCATGAAGGTCTGGACAAACTCAAAGTCATCCTCAACTCTGGTCACAAAATGTTAACATCTTCACCTCTCACTCAGAACCTATTTTCCAAAGCCCCTAGACTGGTCTTCAAACGCCCTCCGAATCTTCGAAACAAACTTGTTCGCCCCAAATTATCATCTAGTCCAATAGTCAATAAGCCCAGCACTACCAAGGGATCACATTCGTGCAATAGCCCACATTGCGGCACTTGTGTCATACACCAACCATCCACGTCTTTCAGTAGCAGACTCATTAACCAAACATACCCCATCCTGGGCAACTACAACTGTGCCACGGAGAACCTCATTTACCAGCTATAGTGTAAACATTGCTCGGCTGAGTACATTAGTCTTACTACCAAGACCCTCAGGCAGAGGATGAATAGTCACAGGGCCGACACCAAAAAGGCCCTAGCTGGTACTATTGTGGACTCACTAGACAAGCCAGTTGCAGCTCATGCAGCATCCCACAATCTAGATTTTGATTCCTGCTACACAACTAGAGTGGTGAAAGCCTTAACACCATCCATCAATAATGCAGAACTAAGGCGATGGGAACATGCCCACCAATCATAACAAAATCCAGACAGCAGCCTGGCCTCAACCTCCGATAACTACAGTTAATTTTCAAATCTTCTTCCTACCTCTCTAGTTCACTTCCTGACCGCTAGGTTAACCACTTACCGTCTGCCATATTGCAGTGCAGTGTCTTCTCTTCACCCGACAAAGCCATGCGTGGCGAAACGTAGCGATTCACGCTTTCACGCAAAATGTGTCGTCCTTTTCTTGTGTGTAACTGTCAACCTCCATGATATACTCTGTGAGTACATGTTTCTATTTAATTTTAAGATGTAATTAGTTGCCTAGCGGCCTTTGTTTCCCTACATAAAATATAAATTAGTTGGGGACTTACCCTTACTAGTTTCATAATTTAAAGTTTGTGACTGAATCTTTTAATATGTTTGGTTGTTGAATGTCAGATGCTGGCAGGGACTTGTGTATCTATAGCAAAGTCAGTTTACCCATGCTTAGCATTTAACATTACTTTCTTAATCAAATTAGTTAAAAGATCTCGTTATCATTTATGTAAAAATGAACATATTGCATAATGTAACTGCAAGTTACATATATTAAAATCACTGTGTACAGTTGACTTTGCAACAGTTTCATTTGGGAAAGGAGAATTTCAAGCTCGATGTACCGGAAGAAAATTAATTTACTGCTGATTTCTGTTTGTAACTGAAACACTCTTAAAATTTTTTCTTTTCGTATGAAGTTTATTGCACGAAGGGCTAGAATGAATGAACTTTAACAAGATGTGCATGTTTTTAATTTCTATGTGTATTTATTTCTTTTACAGTATAATTCTGTTACAACACTTGTGATGGGGCTTAACGAAATAATGCGTATTAATCACAAAACTTCATAAAAGGGTTTATTACACATGAATATATAGATAACGTGCAAAATTATTTAACTTATTGCGCAGGAAACTTCTTAAAAGAGAAACTTCTTAAGAGGGTTTTACAGTATATGCATTGCACACTAAAGTGAAACCATAAAATACAAAAACAGAAAATAAATTGCAGGATTTTTAGCTTGTATTTCACAATGGTTAGCCAGTCCTTGGGCAAGGATGGGTTTCAGGGCTGTGTTTCAGAATGTTACTCTAGGAGCAGAGAAAGCAATGGAGAGTAAGGCAGAGTAAAACAAGAGTAAAATTTGTTTAAGAACAAGTGTAGAGAAAACAGATTCGGTTTTTAACATGTTAATTGTAAACCACAAGACTAACATGTCAGACCAGGAGAACCGGCCTATCTTGCCGAATTTTCAGACACTCGTTACATTTTTTAAAGTAGATTATTGATGTATGAAGCTGGGGGAACTAATATACGTAGAAAATTGTGTCGCAAGATGATTTACTAAAAAATTCACAGTTTACAAAATGGTGTGTACTGTTCTGCCACGGTGTAGCTCGGTTCACGAGACTAAATAGAACTCGTAGACATTGTCGTTAACGAGCAAGTTCAAAAAAGGCACACTGTAAATTTACGTGGCAAATATATACGAAGAGGGAGGCCGTAGCCTCCCACACCCAAACGGCCTACAGACACGAGTGGAAAATAATTGAAAAGATTATTGTAGGCAGTCCAAAATAAAATAAAAGAAAGATAAGGCCCGGCTGCTACTCGCATCTGTTAAATTGCCACTCAACCATTACTTCATTAATATTGGAGGGCCGAAGCCCCGTCACGTCCGTCCTCGGAGTCACGACTCTTCATTATCCCAATTTAGAGTGGTGAGAGGGTAAGCCTTGGACGCGGGGAAATCCCCGAAGGCAGAGACTTCTGGCGGTGGGCTCCCAAAGCTCCAAATGATGAAACTCGGGAATGCCCCACGCCGTTGGCCACGGCTTCCGCACCCCCCTTGCCCAAAAGAGAGCCTAGAAAAATTCCAACTGCGCAGTACCTCAGGACAATGACACGTGCAAGGCTAACCTTGAAAGTTCACAGTGCCCTTAGCCGACGCAACCCGAACCCTCCAAACTTCATTCGCCACACCCTTCCCGCGATTCCATACAAGAGCCTATTAAAATACAAAACAATCCAGCGCCGCTTCATGAAACTAAATCTAAATAAATTACGCGACACTCTTTCAAGACAACAAAGCTATCAAATTTTGAAAAAATGCTGCAGAATTTAATACTGTCTCTACGATTTTTATTTAAGTTCCTAAACCGAGCCACACACCACAACAAGGGAATAATACACCTCTCTCAATGCCACAAGTTGTTGTAAACATTGCGACAAGTTTTTAACTGTTCTGAAGTGTAGTGAAAACAAATGTTCGTTAATGTAATGGTTTTATCGTACATTGTGGTGGACATGTGCTCATTTTTGTAGATTGAAAATGTTCACGAATATTTAAGTACTTTGTTCATTGACAGCAACATTTTTATAATGCAGTGAAATATACAAGCGTTGTTTTACCAAACTAGATATCAATCTGTTAACTTAGGTCGCAATAAAAAACACAGGACTTAAAGTGAGTGATGTGTAACTTGCTAAGGGCAAAAATTATGTATACTGTTTATATTTGTACTAGTTGTAATTTATGTAATTGATTTCTGTGTTCCACGTAACTCGTGTGACATGGTATTTATGAGTGCATTACTTTAGGATTTCGTCTTTCAGCGAGTCATAAATCAAATTGTTCAGCACCTGTACTCGTGTGTTGCGAATACACACGACATCCGTTCAAGAACTCTACAACAAATTAAACTAGGCCTAGATGATTTGCAAGTTTAATGTTAACCGAGGTAGGTTTGATTTGTGTAGACAGCAAATATATGTAGGAAAGTTAGAAATAGTCTATTGAGTCTCACGAAATACTACAAACTATAAGAGTATTCCTCCTAGCTTATGAAATAAAGAGAATCCCAACAGAATCACTCCTAGTACCTGTAATGTGAAAATCAAGAAAATCAATAAATATGCAGTGTTACGAAACTTTACCCTCTCCTGCCCCCCTAATAATGGTGCAAGGAATCTTATAATGGATTTTTTATTTCACAATGTTCTCGGCAATTGCTGAAACAGGTATTAGTGAAATATTTTCAGTATCTATTTACATTAACACTTCAGTTCTGTACCTCAGTCACTTTGAATTTAATGTTACATTTTAACACAATTCACTAAACACACTTGTTAATAGCTACAATTGAAACTTACCAGACTATAAAACATACTAAAAGGAAATATATTTATTTATAGGTACAGTTCTATGTTGGAAACATATATTAATTTTCAGGTATTCAATGTACGTCCAACAACATAATAGTGTTACTTCGGCCAAATTACAATAATTTTTCTCCCATTTTTTTGCACTTTCCACAAAAACAAATGAATTTTAATCTTAATTATTCAATGAAATCATTTGAGTAAAAATTTTACTCAGCAAAAATGCTCAGAGTAATTACTTTGTAGTTTTGGGACACAGTCAAAGCAAGTTAAATTTTTGCTCCAAAGGTTTTGGGACAGGCACTGAGTAAATTTTACTCGCAGAGTAACGTTTTGGAACGCCACCCAGGAGGGAAAGGTCTCCCACTGTACCCACCTATGCCACTGGAGTATAGTCTCATTCATGAAAAAATTGTACTTTCTGAAAGTTGTATTGGCAATTCTGTAGATAGCTGGTTCTGTGGAAACAGCAGTTTGCCTCTGCCACAGGTTTATAGACATACTCTTCACATCTGACTGTCACTCATCACTATATAGCGACTAAACATTTCCTACTTTCTGCTCCTCGAAGACTGAAGATCTTGTAGTGAAACATATGTTACATATTAGTTAACCAATCCCACACCCTGGAATGATATTTAATTTACTCCCAGCCATTTCAAAGTACACTCAAATCCCCCACGTACTACAATTGGTTGTTCATACGAACATTCGCTCGTATGGACATATTTTTCGGAACGGTGAAAACTGTTTAAAATAATTGTAAAAATAAGGTATGAATAGCTACTAAAATATAGTCGCAAGACTTCAGTAACAAAAATGGTATACAGGCATTGTACTGGAAATATTATAGTATGTTGTGTTACACGGTAAAATTATGACGCATAGTGAAAATTAATTAATATTTACTGTCAATAGTGTGCAGTACGAGATAAGTTCATTGAACTTCAGCGTCTGTTCCACTCGCAGGCTGCGGCCTCTTATTGCACTTTTTTTTCTGCTTGTCTGCCAAGATACGCATGCGCAGAATGGCAACAAGTAACGGTGCTGGATGAGTTCAGAACACCTGTGTTTGGCTGATAATTCTTAGGGTGGTCTTGCAAAGACTGCAGAAGAAATGGCATTACTGTCTCAGTTTGGGTGCCGTTTATGCATGAAATGTAAAATATTCTGAGAAATATTGGTAGATTTTAATACATCAGCTATGTTTTCTCGATCATGGAGCTTTTAAATTTTAAAAGCTGCTGTAACAAAAGTGCAATCAAGATATGTGGTGAAGAAATTCGTGTAACTCGATATTATAGAAACTTGGCCACCTAAACTTCGACCTCTCGTCTGCTGGGTATAGTGTTCAAGTAATTTTTATCTTTTGTGTTGCCTCCGTAATTTCCAGGATATTGTACTGGAGGGAGTTGTCGAAAGTAGTTTTGCCGTTCACATGAAATTCTATGCAGACTATAAATCAACTGTATGAAACCTCTATTTAACAAAAGCCCCTTACAACAAACGTGTCATTTGTTGGTCCCTGGAGTTTTTAAATAGAGGTTTTATTTTATTAGTAATCAGTACAAAAATGCCTTTTTTATTTAATTTTTTCATTCCGTGCCATCTAGGTATTCATGTATTTTCAGCACGACTACAAAATAAAATTGCTTGAATAATAATACTATTTACGTATGTTTTTGTACTTGCCATTCAAGTAATGGGAAAACTAAAAATTTTAGCAGGTTTTCCCGGCTATAGTCTTATATTATAGATTGTGGCTTCTGGGATTCACATCGTCATTTTTTCTCCAGATGTTTTGGCATGCATTATATGTAGTTGCTATCATCAGGTAGAAGATTACCCATTAGGCATACTCATCTCGAGTTTTAACAATGAATTGCAAACACCCTTATATTTACAGTGATGTTTTAATTCAATCACAGTTATGATCCACTGATACAACAACCATAACGTTAATAATTACAATATTTGTCAAGTAATCGGTGACCACAAGTGAAATGACTGCCATGGACTGCAAAGTGAAAAGGAATGAAAATTCAACAAGATGATGACAGGGTTGCTTAAAGAGCCTAGTTACAATTCAATAGTCTTTTCTTAAAGTCGCTACAGTTACAAAAATAATTGGCACATAAAGTTAAATTTTGGGTTGGTGAGGGAAGGGGGAGGGGGGTTATTTAGAAATAAATTAACCCAAAAACATGTTATGACAAAATTTTGTACAATTTTATGGTAGGGAAATTTCCCTCAATTTGGCAACACTTTTACTAAACCTTTGTGGGACCTCCCTGCTCTTGTATATGCAAGTTACTGTGGGTTGGGTGGACCTATTGGCTGAGACTGTGCCTACCTAACCCGTAGCGTAAGTAAGGACCCCTAAAAACAGTGAATAAAAATTACCAGTTTCGGTGTTTAAAAATGTTGAAAACTGTTGAAAAATTCTGTGTTGAAATCTTTGGAGTGGTGTAAAAATTAGTAAGAAGCTGTAAAAAAAAAAAAAATTATGCAGAAAAAAATTTTTTTGGGTAATGCTGTCAGAATGATTATATTTAAGCAAACAGTTTTGATTTTTCCTTATCATTAATTTTTAGTACCTATTGACAATTTATGCTTGGTACTTAACTCAATTGTGCAAATCGAAATAATTAATTTTTTTCATTACCAAACTATATAAATATCCTCTTTTTGTTGAAACTATTTAACCTGAGTTTTTCTTAAGTTTTGGAGTTTTAAAAATTTCCGTCAATTTATTCTGTCCCGTTCAGTACATGTACAAATTACAATGTTTTATTATAACAAATCTATGGTTCAATAAAGTTAATTTGTCTAGCTTACATACACAAACAGACAATTTGTTTGGTATTTATTCACTGATGGTATAGGGTAAATTTAATGTTTCTCCATGTTTCAGCCATTTAAATTTGTGTTCTTACTCCTTGCAATACAGAGCAATTTGGTGATATCGCTGTTTACACAAGGATCTGCCTGGTGATATTGTTTGTTTATTTCTGTTAACAAAAATCAAAATTATAAATGCTACATCCTTAAAAATGCCAAAACAAAACATTTACTTGTAAACAAACTTGTGTTAAGTTATAGAGATATGTATTGCAACTATGTAGACTTCTTGAGCAAGTGTATCTATGGCCATCATCCATAAAATGTAAACATTAGGTTTTTGATGTGGTCGAATGTGTGAGATTTATGTGTTTTTCAGTTTCTGTTATTTAAACCCTTTAAATATTATTGAAAAAGTTTAAAATCTATTAAAACGGCATGCATGGACTGATATAGTTACAGCTAAATGATAATTAAACAAAACCAGAAATATCTGAAAGGAAAATGTACACATTTAATTGATTGTGCCTCAATTGATTTGTGACAAGGCATCTGAATTCGTGTGAAACATAGCTTTTAATGCAATTGTGCTGAAATTCATCACTGTCAACTTATTACAACTTCAATCTAGCACTTTCTAATCCCAAAACCGATACGTGCTCATTTTGTGTGGAGAAAAAATCAAGAAATCAACCTGTGTAGACACTAGGTGGAAAAAGTATCATAACTCCGTACCGCTTGCCAAAGCAAATGCTTAGAAATTTTATGAGATACAGTACTTAAATGGCACTATAAACATTTCATTTGACACACAGCAGAATAAGTAGCTGCCAAAGTTATCAGTCAGTGAGGTATTTTATTCACTGCAAATATGGATTTAAGAAGACGAAGAGCTAGTTATTGTTGAAGATGCAAAAGCAAAGAGTATTTACATACAGGAAACAAACGGCCGCATTAGGTGTAAAGAACACCTACACATGGTTTGATGCAACAAACAATATTGTCAGGTAGAGAACATAATTTGTCAGTGTGTATGGAGAAATGCTTTTGCTTGCTGAAACAAACTGTATTAATAATGAAAATGGAAAGATGTACGAAAGTTATTACACTATGTGAATTTAAGTGAAAATGCTAAAGAATTCTACAATCTGGCATTGTAAGGCAACGTGTCCATTCAGAAAAGTGACAACAGTAATGTAACATATGATGCATGTGAGCTGTTCATGTTGGAGCATGCCTGTGTTTCTTTTTTTACATTGTATAGGAATGTTATTACTATTTTCTGTCCATTTTGGATTATTATTCACAATTATGTCATATACATGTAAATTATAGCCATGTTTGTAAATGTGTACACCCTGTGTTAAAGCAGGACGTGTATTGGACAACAGAGTATTTCATTTTGTTACGATGCCCGAGACTTGATTTCATTATAGGTATAGATATACGGTATGTGTTTTGTTCTCTAGAGTAGCCTAAGTCGTCCCTAATACTGCATGCAACATATTCTAATTCATTAAAATTTGCACTTTTGTGTATTCAAAATAGTGTTAAACCTCTTTATAAAGACCCCTCTAGAATAAGGTCTTTATATTGGGGCATTCTTTGTAAAGAAGTTTAACTGTACAGTAAAACCCCTATTTTAAAACCACATGATTCTTGAAGAAAGTGTTGTCATAGAAAGGGGGTAGTTATAAAAGGGGTTGTTATGGAGGGGTTTTACTATGTACAAGGAACGAGACAGTTAAATATTGATCACTAAGGGGGAAAATTGGGTATTCTGTAAACAAACTTGTTTATCTTAGGCCTATTGGAATCCAAGTCTTCAATTGTTACCTTTTGTACTTTTTTTTGTCTGTATGTTCTGTATAACTTTGCAATAAATTTTAAAGTAACTTCCCGATGCGCTAGACACTCAAAACTTTAAACATAGCTCAGAACTGAATGACAATGCAATGTTAAATCACTGTGTTTGTTCGTCTGTCCGGTACAAATTGTATTTTTTAAAATCAATTGCAAATTTTCACCCAGAATACTAAAAAGCAAAACATAAGTATTTAAATAAAAATATATTTTTAATATACCAATTTTTTAAAGAGGACAAAAAAATATATATATTATCTTCTACAATGAAATTGCTTGAAATATTTATAACTAAAATACAAGCTGTTGTGTGAGTTTCTCAATGATAGCTACTCTCTACACTCCTTACTATTATCTTTTTTTTTTGTGGTATTAAACATATTGTCTCCCAGCAGTGCACATTTTGCTCAAGTGCAGCAATTCATTAATGATCTGGTTAGTATTGCATTATTGGCATATGTCTATGTATGGTAATGTCATTGTCTCTTCTCATTTGATTTATCAGACCAGTTGCATTGGCAGTGGTTAGTTGTTAGTCTCATCATCGGCGAGGTCATTTGAGATGGAACCAATAACTCTGGCAAACGGGAAAGGGAAAGGAATCGGCAATGGCCTTTAGTTACAAATTAACCTGACTTTTACCTGGAGTGATTTTGGAAACCATGGCAAACTGAAGTCAGGATGTCTGGAGTGGTAATCAAACCCAGATACTCCAGAATAAGAATTCACTGCTCCGCCTCAGTCGACTAGACAGCAGTGGTTGCTGTAACCCATCTGCCGTTGCTGTACTCACAACTAACATCCATTATTCTGCCTGCAAACTCTTCGCACCATTCTCTTGGGTTCTTTATACGTCTGGCTTAATCTGTACCACCTAGACCTCGTTGAAAATTGTGCTGTTACTAGAAAGTTTTTAAGGACCTTGATCATAGTGGTGAAACACAATGCATCATGAACAATGTGTATACATATAATTATTTGCAAAAGGAAAAATTTGCTAGTTAAGTGACGTGCATGTGAAAATTCATTCTCCTGTGTATATGTGAATCTTAGACCATTTGTCTTTTAGTTGCTACACACTGGAAGAGCAGACAAAGAACTAATAGGTAGTCGGGATGGTTTAAAAAACCCTGTTATGACTCTTGTAAAGACAGAGAAAGAAGAAATTCTTATTAACCAGGAAATCTTCTCAAGTGTAATAAGACGTAACTGCATATAGACAAGGTGCAAAATGACTTAACTTATACTACAAGGAAGTTAATAAATGGGAAACTTAGTAAGTGTGATTGTCTGTACTTTTTGAAATCTGTTTTGCATGTAGCCCTCATATATACAGGATGTACAAAAAAAGGTTGTTTACAACTTCATACATCAATAAGAGGAAACTGAAGTAACATAAGAAATTGTGCTAGGGCTCATTCAAAAGACTAACTCTGAAACTTTTGTTCATACATGCGCATCCATTTACACATGCGCACCTCTGGTTGCATGCGTGAAATCTTATGTACATGACATCTATTCAAATTCCATCCGCACATGATGAAGCTTTCTCATGTAAATATTGGCTATAACACTGTTAATTGTAGTTTTCAAACATGCAACTTCACTGACAGGTGTTTGGTAATCTTGGTCTTTGACATACTCCCAAAGAAGAAAGTCCAAGGGTGTGATTTCAGGAGACCTAGGAGGCCAGGCAATCTGCCCACCACTTCCGATTCAACGTGCTGGAAATGTTTTGGTCCAAAACATCCCTCACACTCAAAGCACAATGTAGTGGAGCACCATCTTGCTGATAATGGACAGCGACTGACAGCCAACCATTTGTGGTATCAAGTAGAGCTCAAGCATATCAAGGTAATTACCAGAATAAACAGTTGCTTCTGCAAGAAAGAAAGGACCGATAACATGGTCCACCAACAAACCATACCAGACGTTTACATTGGGGTTGTTACATTACACTTCCCTTACAGCATCTGGGTTGTTGAGCCTCAGATAAGAGCATTGTGTTTGGTAACCGTACCGCACACATGAAAAGTGCATTCATCAGAAAATGTCACATTGTCCAGAAAATGCTCATCTCTCTCTATGCACTCAAGCATGTCTGTTGCAAACTCTAAACATTTTGGTGTCATCTTGTGTCGTCATGGTCTGAACCAGTTCCAGCCAATACGGATAAAGGCAGAGGCATTTTCGGAGCTTGTTGTGTATGGTTGTGTGAGGAATGTTCAGTTTCTGAAACTCATTTCAAAGAGATATTAGTAGTATCCGCACACACAGTGCAAATGTGCTCTGTCTCTTCATTACTTGTTCGAAGTCGACTGACATGGTGCTTCACATCCACACCGCCAGTGTTCAAGAAGTTGGCATGCCATTTTTGTTTGGCTGGGCAAGATGGATATGTTTTCCTGTATCATGTGCAAAACTTCCTTTGCTCTTGCATGTCATATTCAGTTTTGATGAACCATGCTATGCACTGTGCCTTTTCCTTTGCTGTTTCCATTTTCCAATTATTCTACTCCGGTAACTTGAAACTAACGGAATGGGCAATTTCATGTACGCCAAACAAAACTTAGTTTTCAATAAGCCCTTGCACACTTTTGTATGCCACTCAGTTTCCTTTTATTGATGTGTGAAGTTGTAAACAACCTTTCTGTACAGCCATTGTCTTTCTATAGATACAATTTTTATTTGTATTTATTTGTAGTTTGCTTATTCCTGATATGTATAAGCGGGTTGTTTCAGACACGTTTGCTCACAACCCACAGTACCGTATCACATTGGAAGACCCAGATGAAGATGATGATGACAACAAGTGTACAGTTATTATCGGTCTAATGCAGAAGAATAGACGTTCCCAGCGGAAGATGGGAGCAGAGTGCCTTACGATAGGATTTGCCATGTACCACGTAAGTGTTGGCTCTTTATCTATCTTACTTTTTGAACTATATTTTTTATTACTGTTGCAAAGTTATACTATAACTTTTCTGGGTAATTTTTATAGTAATTTACAGGCAAATTGTATGCATGCAGTGTTGGGGATCTGTCTGTTAACAGTTTGGTCCCTTACATGCATGTATGTATAGAAAGTGCAGAAAATAAACTACAACCTGAAAAAATGTACAGTATACAGTTCAGTCTCCCAGAATACACATTAGGAACATTAATGTTAAATAAAAACTAGGGATGGGAAATCTAAAAAACTTTCTATTTGATACAGATTATTGCATGGCCAAAACATAACAAAATTGGTTTTTTGTACCACAAACATGGCACTGACAAACTGTGTATTGAAGAAAAGGCTCACGGAACTTCTGTAATGCAATGTGATTTGCAGAAGAAAACTGTCGTGCTATACCAAGCGTAAGGTCCTTCAGCTAAAGTGCACTCTCGATTACTACACACTGCTGTGATGCCGTGGGAATGCAGTAGCGACACTTCCGCAATTCACAATTGTTCATTTCTGAGACATGTTTCAAGCGTTTACCACCACTGACCAGTAGTTTACATGGAGTGTGTGAGCTGCGTTCACATAGAATGAATGGTACTTGTATACCCAGTTGCTAGAATTTTTTTTGTCGCTGAAAAGACAGGTTGATGTGATCATCACGTAGTTGTGATATGAAAGGGTTTACTCATGTATGAAAATACAGTACAAACATAGAAAACATGGCATGCCAGTTAGTTTTATTTAAAAGGCATTTTGAAATGGCAGGCACTGTATGCTTAACGTTGTTAAATATACGATAGTAGTGAAGTCCATTGGATGTACTAGAATTATAGTAAGTGAGAACCGCCATAAATACCTTACTTTGGAATTTCGGGACAGGCGTATTTGTTTCTGTCTTAAGTTTGAAAATATTCAGGTGAAACTAATGTAAAGTAACTGGCCTCACCAGACCATCCTTTTTTGCTTTAAGTAGGAGTATGTTCCTGGGTTCATTTTTTTTAAAAATTGTAATGGACAATAGTAGAACTTAATTTTGTTGTTTTCGGAGATTTGAGACCGCAGAAGGCATGTCAGTGTACAACATACTTCTGCCAAAGTGTTAAGACCACCTTTCAGCCACATATTGAGGTGTAGGCCTGAGATTTGGGGGCAACTAGGAGGGACCTAGTGGTGGCCCATGGTAAAGAGCCGCTGCCCGGCTCTGCACTCCAAGGAGCCTGGTGTTTGTCCTCCCAATTTTGTGTGTGTTTGTGCTTCGAGTGTTTTGTGTACCTGAAATATCACATC
>PNEQ01000636.1:0-26378 GCA_003012365.1 Medauroidea extradentata | reverse complement strand
TACGGAGAAAAAAATTATGTGCTGCAGCAGTTTTAGCTACTCAAGCACGGATATTTTAATTTTCTATTAGCATTTCCACGTGCTCTACATACCATTTCGACGCCATGTTGAACTGTTGTAAAATAAGACTTGACCACATGACACACACTGCGCCTATGATTGGCCAGAGAGAATTCTGGGTAATATGAACTCCCGAAAATAGGACATGTTCTATTACGTTTTTGGGTAACGTTTCGGGTACAAAATCTGCCATGCCCAGAACCAAACCCCTTGTGGAGGTGCTGGAACTGCACTCAGACGGAAGCAGAAATGCTACCAGAAAATGGGCATAGAAACTGCTATGAAATTGGGCATCGTGTGAGGCCGGCTTTATGCTCCATCTGAACTCTTCTCTTATCTCTCTCTGTCTATGGCAGAATGGTATTCTTGAGTTGAAATTCCGAAGTGCGGAATCTTAATGCGAGACATTCCTCATTTTCGAACTTCCAGTCACATTCCCGTGGCAGAAATCAGTGAGTGAAAAGAAATCTACACTTGTTTGACGCACTGAACACACTCTGGAGAAAATAACTCACAAGAGACATTTAATTCGAATAACATTTTTATTAGAAATTCATGACATTGCTGCCATCTTGCTGTTATTTTATTAACATAACGAAGTTTTTTTTTAAAACGCGGATGGTTGTTTACAAAGATAAAATTTGCTGTGTAAGATTGTTTTTGTAAAGAGCACTTACAGTAGGTAGGTTACTGAAATTAAAGTCACAACAAAAGGAGAGATAACTAAGAGTATATTTGTTGTTTTATAGGTTACTTCTTGGGCAGAATTTTCCGTACATATTTTGGGTATTTCGCAACATTTCAAGAATTGGCTCCATAGCAATTTATCATTATAGATACTTACATTTTTAACTATGAACCTAGCAATGTTTCCAGTAAGACACACAATCTTTGTGTCTAGAAACCTGACAGTGTATCCAATTAGATACATAACATTTTAAACTAGAAACCTGGCAGTGTACTCAATTAAATACGTAATTTTTTAACTAGAAACCTGGCAGTGTATCCAATTATATGCAAACATAAATTATACAAAACGTTTAATCCATGCTTAATTTAATGAAGTTGTTAGTATGCTTACCTTGACAAATGTTAAACTGACTTGAAAATCACACACTTATATTCATTTTCGCAGAATATCCTGCAGTAATTAGCTAAAACCATAGTTTTTACAATCTTGAAAAATTAGCCAACATTGTGAAAACTATTTTTAATAAAACAGCCAAACAGATATTTGATATCTGCTCTCGTTGAGGCTAAGAAATAATTATCGCGAAAAAAGTAAAAAAAAAAAAGCAGGGAAGCATGGCCTTAGAATGTACATATTTTGGTGATTTTCTTCAAAGTGTGAATGTATTGATGTCTTTGAGATATATTTAGTGAGAATATAATCTGAACATTGTTAATTATTGGGAATAAAGTATTATTTATTATTTATAAATTAATTTCCATATAATTTGTTTCCCATGCCATTTCCCCTTATTTCAATGATGAAAGACATGATTGAGTGGAAGTATGCATGATACACCGTTAACCTGGTTTTTTGGTCTACAAAATTTGAGATGTGTCTCAGGGCGAGACATGCTGAATTTAATCTTTTTGCCACATATATAATGTGCCCAGTGAACTTAAGTTGTTCATCTATGTGGACACCTAGAAATTTAGTGTTCGAGACTTGTGAGATTTGATAATTGTCTACTTTTACGTCAATACCAGAGTTGATTTTGCATTTAGAGTTTTTGAACTTTATGTGATTGGTTTTGGTTTCATTGAGAACAAGTTTGTTACTAACAAACCATTCATTCATCTGATGTGTAGTGATATTGGTTTGTTGGGTAAGAGTTTCAATATTATCCACTTTCAGTATAATTGAGGTATCATCTGCAAAGAGTACAAGGTTGCCCTGGCTAAGGTAAGTCATTAATGTATATTAAAAACAGTAATAGCCGTGGATTACTGCCCTGTGGGACTCCATTTTTAATTATTGACCAGTTTGAATGCTTAGTAAGACCCCTAAACTTTAATTCCACTCGTTGTTTCCTTTCTGTTAAGTAGGATTCCATAAAATCATGAGCTACACCTCGAATTCCATGGTGATGGAGCTTATCCAGTAGAATTTCATGTTGAACCAGGTCGAAGGTTTTTGATAAATCACAAAATATACAAAAGGGCAAGTCACCTTTGTCAAATGCAGTTAATACTTGGCTGATATAATCATTAATAGCTGCTGCTGTAGTTTTATTTTTCTGAAAGCCATATTGATGTGCGTTAATGATTTTATTTGCCATAAAAAATGAGTATAGTCGTTTGTACAGTGCTCCTTCAAATATTTTTGTTACTATAGGTAAGATGCTTATGGGTAGTAATTCTCTGCATTTGTCATGGTGTCTTTTTTATAAACTGGTATGATCTTGGCAAGTTTCAAACAGTTTGGTACAATTCCTTTCACCATTGACTCATTGATGAGGGCTACTAACGGTTTAACAATATAATATTTAGCCAGTTTAATGATTTTGTTGGATATTCCGTACACATCTATTGTGCTGGTAACTTTTAATTTCTGTATTAAACCTAAAATTTCCTGCTCGGTTGTAGGAAACAGAAATATAGCATTAGGGTTAACTTCTAGTTTGAGTCTTAATTGTTTTATTGCATTGGATGATGATCTGTTGTTACTGGAATTTAACTTTTCACTAATGTAGGTGAAATGTGTATTCAATGCCTCTGCGATTTCTTCACAATTAACTACCTCATTTGCACCTATTTTTGGTTTAGTAATGTCACCAGTATTTTCATGAGATTCACCCAATTCCCACTTTATAATGTTCCAAGTTGTTTTTGTTTTGTTATTACTTTTCTGTATTACTTGATCTAAGTAATCTTTCTTAGCTTGTTTGATCACATTCCTATACAATTTTTTATAGTTTTTATAATAATCTTGAATAGTTTTATTGACATTGGGACATTTAAGTAGTTTACATAGTAATCTCATTTTTTTTGCTGGACACTATTATGCATTTTGTAAGCCAAGGATTTTTTTTACAATTGTTAATTTTTAGTTGCTTTGTGGGAAATGCTTCATCTGTGTATGTGGTTATAATTTTTATTAAGCTGGTAAATTTGTTGTTAATGTTAGAGGAGCTGTGGATACCAGACCAGTTTTCTATTTCTAACCTGCCTAAGAAGAAATCTTTAGAGAAATAATAATAGTTCCTATATTTGATAACCGTGTTAGGGGCTGAGGTATTCCTCTTTACAGCAATATGAATTTTTATCATCGCGTGGTTTGATAAACCGTATTCTTTCACCATAGAGCTATAATTTTTGGGATCAAGTTGGTAATTATATAATCTAAGGCTGATTTGGAAGTGCTTGTTATTCGTGTAAATTCTGAGATTATGTTGTGAAGACCATGTGTGCTTAAAAAACTAGTAAGTACATATTTCATGTTGTGTTCTTTAGCAAAGTCAATATAAAGGTCACCACAAATTATTATTTTGTTTTTACCCTTGTCCCAAGCTCTTTTTACGATTGATTCTAACTGTTTGAAAAAGGTATTTATATTAGCATTAGGTGTTCTGTATATGTTTATCAGGATACATTTACAGTCATATAGTTTAAGTTCTACTGCAGAACATTCAATTTCTTTTTCACAACTTAATGAAACAAGGTCATGTCTATTTAATAAATTTAGACACTCCAATATTCTTATCAACAAATATGCAACTTCCTCCTCCTCCAGATGTACTTCTACTAAAATTAAATGCATGACTAAAATGATTTAATTGATACAGACAGATCTCATCACCTTTTAGCCAGTGCTCAGAAATACATATTATGTTAGGCTGAAGATCACATTCATTGTCACCTATAATTACTTCGAGATCAAGAATTTTATTTCTTAATGTCTGCATGTTTTGATGCACAATTTCTAAATTACATAGTTTGCTGAAAGCATTATTAGTCGAGTTATAACAAAAGAACACATTTTTTGGCCCAGAAGGCTTGTGTGTAATGTTAACACTTGACTGAAACATACAAGGAGGGCCAGTTATAAGTTTTTTGTATCTTGAGT
Organism: Medauroidea extradentata; assembly: GCA_003012365.1. NCBI lineage: Eukaryota > Metazoa > Arthropoda > Insecta > Phasmatodea > Phasmatidae > Medauroidea > Medauroidea extradentata. The sequence continues at coordinate 22,243 of PNEQ01000636.1, read as the reverse complement.
GTTAGCCACTACATTTACTGGATTGACACAAGATTTCATTTTAGCTTTGAGTACCCACTTATCTAACCAAGTGGGTTTAGTCACCCCATTAGGGTTCTGCTTGTCCTTAATGTCTACACCTGCAGGTCGATTGCGGATCTGTTTTTGGCCCGTCTTAATTCGAACGTGACGTTGGTAAGACGTCAAACGACAAAATGCGACCACCGATGAAGTAAGACGCGTCAAAATTGTGGCGACACAGTCTTGACTAAGGCGCCCAAAATCGGGAGTCTCAGTTAAGTTGTCGCATCATTAGTATCAGTAAATTGAACATATAGTTATTTGTACAAGTCATTTCTGAGCATTGGCATAAGAAATTTTGTATATATACTTACTGGAAAACGCTAAGACTATAGAAAAGGATTGCGCCGCATCACATTTCGTAATTGCCACGTGAGAGGTTAGAAGTTATTTTACTTGTTTTAACGAAGTTGGCCTACAAAGTAATGCTTCAGTGCACATGCATATATTTTATTTCTTAAGACTACACAATATCAGAATTTTATACACAACATTAAATTAATCACACCATATAATGTGGAATTTGTTGGTAAGTTGTTTTGAATGCGTAGACCTAATTTCATAACCTCGCATGTCACACGAAAAAAAAAAAATCGTTAGTTACATATTAGAATACAATTTATATTTGCACGTATTAAAGAGTAAATAATAAAACAATTTCTAGAAATAATAATTGACCTTGCTTTTCGGTCAAAAAAGTAATTTAGGTTATGGTTATGTTAAAAACTTGATGTTTATAATTAACAATGAGCTTTCGGCGATGACAAATGAAGACTCTTTTTCTTGATTGGCCAGCGAATACGTAATTGTGGTGATAACCGAGCATAGAAGTACCAACATGTGTTTTTCAAGTGCATTACTTAAGACGCCTTGTGTAACGCAAAACTGTTATGACAGACAGAAACGTAATCGAATTTTTCTCACAGAGTCTTAAGAAGCCCGACTTACGAACGACACGCTTCAACTAAGACGTCATGCTCCAAAAGATCCGTAATCGACCTGCTGGATCCGCAGTCTTAGCTTGAGTGATTTTGGTAGCTAACCATTTCTCAACAAGAGTAGGTTTGGATTTTTGGCCTTTCAATTTGCTAATAATGTCACAAATTTCAACATGCACACAACCTTTTATATTTAAAATGAGAATAGTGAGTAATACACTATATCAAAGTGTTTTATGTGTGCTATTAAAATAAGCTGTACCAGCTCGGACTTAGAGAGACAGCTTAACAAGACAACCGGAGCGGAAGGCACATTAAAAATAATTTCCCTCGGTATGTTTCTTCACTTCATTTCAGCCAATTCAATTAGGTTAATATCTCTAAGGGCTAACATGTCTCTTATGTAATTTTTAGTGTTTTTTGTATGAGTTAAGCAAAATAAAACATTAAGATATTGCTGAATGGGAGATGCAAAGCAAAGTTGCTGACATCTGGTGTTGAACTTCTGAACCTTCGGAATGGTGATACCGACTGCAGACGCTATATTGTACACGTGTGTAGCGAAGCTATTAAATGTCTATTAATAAATACTAGGTGGCAAAAATACTGTTCCTCGTTGTAAAAATAAAAGAGTTTTATTAAAAATATGTTTCTGTATGTATATAAAAAGCACTGTCGATAGGTAACAACGTAAACATATCGTGACATTTTCACACATTGCAACTTCTGCCAAACTAATTGTATTCATATTATAAACAGTAGTCTTCAAACTAATTCTGTATTATCTATTTGTATTTTCTTTTCCAATTTCTGTATGTATTGTAGTAAACACGTTTCTTTCATTATAACTGGTTTATTTAGAACTAACGAGGTTAGGCCTAACCTCGTCCATTTACTGAATACTAAATTGTTGAAATTATATAGTCGTAGACGTGTCTATTCATTTGTAAGCGTTAAAATACAAACTTAGCATACGTGTCTTATTAAAAATAATATTCCGTTTTATGTTTAACTTGAAAAGTAGATTTTTTCTACAAAAAAATGTTACAAAATAATTTCCGAAGCTACGTTTGCAGAACGTTCAGTAAATATCTAGTAATGTTAAAATTACAAGCTCATAAATATATCTTTTTTAAATATAGTATTAGTCTACTTGAAATAACGATAATAATATAAGTTGTAACAACAGCATGAACTAACCTTCAAGCATTATGTAACCTATAAGCATTCTAAACAGACAGTTTTCGTGCGCACAAATTTTAATCAATTTTGTAGTTTTTCAAAAAGATTATATTAAATTTTTTCTTATAAATTGTATTTTCCGCATAACAAGATCGTTTACTGCTACACTCTCTCCATGCGGATTTATTCAGCGTCGATTCTTCAATGAATAATATGGGATATATTAAACAACTTATTACATATTGTGTATGAAATAGTTCGTCGTGTTCAATATTGGTTTTATATACATTAATTTAAGCCTGCATTTATCCACACGAGCCCTTAAAATTGAAAATAAACGCGCGTTTCCATTGCCACGCATACGAAAAATACGTTTCTATCACCATTCCGGCCGTCTGCAAGGCGCGACAGTGCTGCTCCTAGCGTTGTTTTGCATCTCCCATTCCATCTTGCTGATTATTTATTTTCTTTTCCATAGACAAAGACTGTTTCACCTAGTCCACGGTCGTAGAAGAACAGGTCTGGACACTCGCCTATCTAACAATGTATTTTGTTTGACCACCTTGTTGTTTGGCTGTAGTTCGTCAAGTTACCGAGAATGTCGTACTTTTTGGCGCTGTTTTCCGGGCGGTCGAACTCAAACTCCGTCCACTTTTTTCCATTGTTAAATTTATAAAGTAAATAAATATTGCTGGAGTCTTTTCTTAAAATTGTAAGCGAAGAAAGTATTTCATAAATTGATAAAAAATACGTTTTGATAAATTGTTTATCTTAGCGGAAAGGAAGTGGGCGGAGTTTAGTCCGACCGCCGTAACATCAGCGCCAATAAAACACAATATTCTCGGTAACTTTGTGAAGTACAGCCAAACAACAAGGGGGTCAAATATCCAGGCGAGTGTCCAGACCTGTTCATCTACGGCCCTGGCCTAGTCTCAAGTCACAGCAAACGAAACATAAACAAAACACTAAATGTGTATGTACACATTCATAGAGGTCATTAACATACCGCCCACCGAAAATGAACATTTTTAAGTTGTACTTGTTCACAAAATTAAAACATTTATTAGAGCAGTTACTTGTTGCACCAGACACTACTGCAAAGTTAGTTCAATAAGAAAGGGCAAGTCTTGGCGACCGGTCGTACAAACTCTCCAAGTTGTGTTCGAACAGTTACCACACAAACCACACCATCTTGACCTGGATGCACTAAAGTTACTTAACCTGTCCTCCACTTCAAAGGTGGTAATGAACTATGCATTGAGCTGAGATAAACCAGAAATCTTTGTGAACAAGGTACAATGTCGTTGAGGGTCCAGGATTCAAGTTCTGAGAATAGTAATGTAGAATAATTAACCTCGACAGATGAATTTGCTTAGACAACATAACTGCGTACTTTGCATTCTCCATCTTTGATGAATGATAAAGTTTGCCGCCCACCCTGAGAACCCCATCCGAATCTAGGAATGGCATAAATGATTTTGTGTTCTTGGAACAGATTTGGTTATTTGATAGGGCCACCAGCTCTGCCTTGAAGTGGCATGACTGCCCATGCTTGATCACTTAATGCACCCTGCAATTCTTCTTGTGTCAGGAAAATGCTGTTAGTGTAGACTATCTTCAGGCATGCTGGCTTTACCTCACTCTGGCGGATCACTAATGTGGTTGTGGCATGTGGCTTCAGCTCTGGCAAAGACTGTTGACTGAGTTCAGGATAATCTGACCAATTATCTCGTTTTAATAACAGCCAAGGAGGATCCGTGAACCAAAGATTATGTGCAAAAAACTGTTGAGGAGTTGCTCCTCGGGGTGCAACATCAGCGTAATTACTCTCACATGGGACATGTTTCCATGCATTAGTTGGTATAGCACTCGGAATATCTGCCACTTGAATAGCAACAAAGGTATTCAACTGGAGCGGTGATAGATGTAAGCATGTTAAAACAGCAGTTGAACCTGTCCATACATGACATTCCCACTTAGATATCATGTCTCCATATAACCTCATAACCTGTTTCAGAAAAATACTCAACAAGCCTGTACATAGCTCCAGATTTGGCACTGTCAGGCTCTTCAGGGATGCCACCTTTGAATTTGCACAAAGTAGATTAACATGCATGTCTCCATCACTCGTTACACACCTGGCATAAACCACTGCTGCATAAGCACATTCATTAGTATCCCAAAAGCCATGAAGTTGGACCTTTGTTGTCTTCAGGGGGATGAACCTGGTGACCTTTACCTTAGAAAGAAGGGTTAATGTCATGCTGAACTCAGCCCACTTGTTTTGAACATCTTCTCCGACGGGATCATCCCAGTCAAGTTCTTGGGTCCATATGAACTGTAGTAGGATTTTGCTTGTAGCAATTACAGGTGTTAACCACCCACAAGGATCATAAAGGCATACTATGATTGACAGAATACCTCGTTTGATGTATGGAGTCACTGGTGCCTGAACATTATGGATGAAGCAGTCACTCTCTGGATCTCAGAACAACCCTAGTACATTAGTAGGTTTGAGAGACTCAGTGTTTTCAAAGTTTCTAGCCATGTTCTGCCACTTATCTTTGTTCTCAAGTAAATCCAGGAGTTTTGAACACCACTTATGGATTAGAAAGTCTCCAGTCACCAGTACCTTGATGAGCTGCGGTTTCAATTTGTGAGTTTCGGCAACAGTATCTGCCCCTGAGGCTGTATCATCCATGAAGGTATCTCGCTGTAGGTCACTGGCTGATAATGGATACTTAGATACTTTGTCTGTCACTAACTGTTGGAGTGTCCTTAATACTTGGTAAGGCGATGATGCCAATCCATGTGTCACCTTATTTAGCTTATAAACTTGCACTGGAGAACTCACCTCAGGCTGCCACAACATACACTGGTTCTTTCTGTCAACTGGATCAATATTTATCTGTCTATAGATTTTGCATACATCTGCTGTGATTGTAACATACCAAAATATGAAATTTAGAACGATGTCCCAGATGTCTTTTTGGAGTTTTGGGGTAGTCGTTAGTAAATCGTTAATTGAGAAGCCTTCAACAGTTTTTGCTGATATATCAAAACCTACTTGTACTTTCGATGAAACACTTTCCTCCTTCGCCATCACTTGATGTGGGATCAAATGTACAGGTTGTTTATGGAATGTTGATGTTAGCCTAATGCTACCTTCGGAATCAGGTACCAATTCGCCAGTGTGTGTCACATGGTGAAGCCACTCATATTCATTCATAAAACAACTATATTTATGCTTTAACTTGGCACTTTGTAAATACTCCAGTCTAGGCTGTAGAGCAGTCTGGGTGTAACTACATGTAGGCTATCCAATGACACTGCATTACCTTTGAATGGAAGTAGGAATACATATTTATCATCGTCACAATAATTTGTGCTCATAAAACGGTCTTCACACTGCTGATCTTCAACTGACATTAACTGTTTACAAGGGACTCACTCAACTTCCCAGAAATTCTGTAACATGCTATCCAGTGTTGGGTGTGTGTGCACCAACAATGAAATTACCTCTATGCTATTATGCTCAGTTGGAGCTCGCCCAGCAAGTACCCATCCAAAATATGTGTGGAAGGCATGTGGCTTGCCCACAACCTTATTACCAGTCATAACATCTGCCACAACTTCCGCTGAGAGGAGCATGTCGATTGTTCCTGGTGAATTGAAATGTGGATCAGCTAGTGGCAGGTTTCTCAAGTGTTCTAGTTTGGATAAATTTACTCATAGAGATGGTAAGTCCTACTTATGTCTAGGTACTTACACGATGAAGCCAGCTTCGGTTGATTCCGTAACTATGATTCGGGTACAGCCGGCCACTCCACTTCCCCTTGCCCCTCTTCTAAATAACGTAAGTCTGCGCATGCGCAAACACTAAGCGTATCGCAGACGCGAGGTATTGCAGCGACGCACATGTAGCCCACCAAGCCTCTCCCCCTGACCTCCCAACCGCAATATGACAGGCCTGCCCTCCATTCCCCAGCACTAATTTAAAAAGTTTGATATTGTATTTCACTAATAGAGAAATATTACAGTGCATTATTGTAGAAGCCACGTCGACCAGAAAAAGAAAAACTAGAAATGATATTGTTTGAATGATACTTCCTTCTATACTTTACAAGGGCCCCATAACGAATACAAGTATTTATCTTCATAGTGTATTAGTTTTAAAGTGTATATGATTTTATTAGCCGATGAATGCCAGTTAAAAATTTAGAAAGAATTAAATGCTCCTATCATAATTTTGGATTCTTTCTATATTAATAGATTAATTTTCGAAGTCAAATTCAACCAAACTATCCATACTCATATTATGTTCTTTCTGAAAGCAACGTTGCAGTATAAATGAAATATGAAACTTACTTACAATAGTTGCCTCCTTATTGTTGCATTAATTTGTTTAGTGTAGCATTGTTAATTTAGATTAAAATTCTGTTACATTTATGAAGAAGAGTGTCAACAAAATTACATTTTTGATTTGTTTCGGGCTGAGTTAAACTAAAACACGGAGTCGTCAGAAGTGGTGGGGCAAGGGATGAATTTAGTTTCCTTTCCATTTAACGACAGATAGCTGCGAACAATGATAATCGTTAATCGTCTTGGAAATAAAAAAAGCCGTTTTTAGCAGTTTTAAAGGGCCTCAAAAAACATGTTTCTAAATAGCATGTTGCATTTTTAAAGTGTTAGAAGCCTAGTTTTAACTGTGTGTTTTTTATTAGAATAAGTTTAGCTTTTTCGCATAAAAAATAATAAGCGTAGCACGGCACTCTACAACACTGCTCATGAGTCAGGTGAACAAGCCCTTTATTGGTACTTGCATCAGAAGCATCGTGAGTGCAAAAACGGGAAGGGAAGTGGGCTGAACGTCTCGTCAGCAGCCAAGATCATTAGAAACGGTAACACATACACAACAATAGTTCAAAATGGAACTTGGGAAGGAATCGGTCGTGACTTTTCGTTAAGGACTCCATCCTAGTATTCGCCCAAAGTGATTTCGGAAAACCATGGGAAACAGAAATAATGATGACCGAAGACTGGAATCGAACACGTACGCTCCCTAACGCGAGTGAGCGAGTCCAATGTTCTAAACGTTCTGCTAACTCGCTCGGTTGTGGGTAAACAGAGATATAATTTATTTCAGCATATTTTTGGATAAAATGAGAGGACGAGGATAGTTTTTTTATAGCAGAATGGGCGCAAAATTTAGGAAAATATTGCCTCTTCTAAAAAATAAAATAAAAGTCTTCTACGTCACCGTCAAAATGCTTTGTTTTATAAAAAAAATTTAATTCCAATTTTTTTCAGCAGTTAATTTTAATATTTTGCCGTGCGGTGCTAATATACTAAAAATATTTTTTGTAGTAATTATTTTGCTTACAAAATCTCAATTTTTCTTTAAAAAAAACATATTTTCATGTTCTGCTCTGTTGTGCTAAAATGCTGAAAATGATTGTTTTTTTAAGTAACTAGGCTATGTGGTCAAAAATCTCAAATTTTTTCAACAGTTGTAGTTATTTTTTTCTTTGCAAAACAAATATGTTAAAACGGTTGTGTTTTTGTAGTAATTACTCTGTTGAAACATATTATATATTTTTTTAATATATTACGTTTCTGAAATTGACTTAACAAATACAAAATAATTTCTCCCATTTAACAATGTATAAGATTTCAAACGAGGAAAACCTGGGGCGCATGCAATAGATAGTAACAAGGAATGTAAAGAGTAGCTGTCGTTGAGAAAATTCACATAACAGTTCATATCATATGCGGTGCAATAATATTGTTAGTTAATAACTTAGGGGAACTATTAATGCATCTATTACAAGCACCCCACATTTTTTGTTTCGTTAAATCATTCAAATATTTTCGTAGGATAAATAATTTTGTACTTTACAGTCTGTACTTAAAATCGTGGTATATTTAAAATTATTTCCTGCGTTTAAGTCTCGTGTGTGTGAAATTTTGCAATCATATGTATGTATTTAACCTAATACTATTTTTATTAAAATTTCCCCCTCTTATATAGCAATGTCAACCTGTCCTGAGCTATGTCTAAAGTTTCAGGGCTCTAGCTCATCAGGAAGTTAGTTTAAAATCGATTACAAAATTTGTACCGAACAGCGAGACCTTAAAGCGGGTTAATTAACCCCTAAATTAATACACTGTTTATTGTTACCGAAAAGACAAAGAGGCAAGAAAGCGCGTTCGTAAAAACGTGTTTAAAAATCTAAGATTTGTTCAACATTTGCACTTTATGTTTTACTATGTTCTGCTGATAATATGATAAAATTATTACGTTTTGTAGTATTGTTTAAAATATCTCAAATTTTTCCAGCATTTTTACTTTATATTTTGCTGTATTGTGACATGTGTGTAACAACGAGACGTGGCGAGACTCGACAGCTGTCTAGTGATGTGACGGTAGTATAGAGGAGGTGTGGCGAGTACCGGACAGCGGTGGCCATGATGGGTGGCAAGGAGAAGTCGCGATACCGGACATACCCGAATCGAAGTTACGGAAACGTCCGAAGCTGGCTTCATCGTGTAAGTACCTAGACATAAGTGTAAGTCCTTGGTAATCGTATTTATTACTAAAGTTTTGATTGTCATGTTCTATTGCATAGAGTAGGATGAATTAATTTCGCAATGCACCTCTCTCTAGGCCTTGGTACCACACGACTCTCCAATGCCAGATAAGCTCACATCTGAATTAAACCGCTTCAGCCCCAGGCGCTTCACACAGTCTTCTGTAATAAATTATGATTGGGAAGCTCCATCGAGTAGTGCTCTAACCTGCTGGAACTGGCCTGTACTATCTCTGACCCCGATTACTGCAGTCGTCAATAACACAGTCGTTTCTTGTAAAGCATCTTCTTGAGATGAACATGATGTCACTGCATTATTCACACAGCCTGCCATGCCAATGTTCTCTATGGTTTCCTCTGGTTTGCTTATGTTATGATCTTCGATAATATGGAGTAAAGTATGATGTAACTTTTTACATTGCTGACATCTAAATCGTGACCTACATTGTGCAGCTGCATGATATTTCTTGAGGTAATTAAAACATAACCTGTTTCCAGTGACATGTTTTCGTCGCTCTTGTGGTGTGATTTCCAAGAACAATTGGCATCTGTTTAGTGTGTGTGACCCATCACACATATTACACTGATATTTTTCATTTGAACTACCCCTCACAGACACCAGTGTAGTTCGTGCAGAATTTGAATATGATGACTCCACATTGACAAATTTTGGCTTGAAGTAATTTGCGCCAATGGTTGGTTTGTAACTGGCTGATGGCTTTACTGTATATGGCCTAGTAAATAATGGTAACTGTGCTTGTTCAGCTGCCAAGAATTTACACTGTAAGAATCTTAGCAATTGTGTACATGATGAGATATCATCTTCTTGAGACATTTCAAAGGCTTGTCTCAGAGATGTGTCTAATTTTTCAAGCAAAATATTTAATAGAAGAAAATCCCATTCTTGGACAGGAAATTCTAAAGCTTTCAATGCATTCAAATTTTCTTCAATAATACTGAGAAATAATGAGAAAGATGTATCACTCTTATCTGGATTCAGTTTCTTGGACGTATTCCATTGCAAATTGAACGACTGTCAAAGAAAACTAAACAAATAAAACCGTAATATAAGCAGAGTATGCTTTAGTCAGCTAGATACATACACAACAAGAAATTCCAAAATGGAATCGGGTCAAATAGAAACAAGGAACAAAACAGATAAAAATGAAAATAATACAAAAAAAAAAAACAAGTAACATGCGACACAACGATGACCCGATTCCATTTTGGAATTTCTTGTTGTGTATGTATCTTGCTGACAAAAGCATACTCTGCTTATATCATGGTTTTCTTTTATTTGTTTAGTTTTCTTTGACAGTCGTTCAATTTGCAATGGAGTACATCCAAGAAACTGAATCCAGTCATGCGCTCCCATTGCACAGTTCTTTCAAAGATCATCACTCTTATCATTTATATGTGGTAGGTGGAGTATTCTTTGCACACGCCTGGTGGCTGTCAGCCTTACGTTCTTGTACCGTTTCTCTAGTACATCCCACATAACCTCATAGTTTTTCTCAATAACAGGGATCTTACTCACTAGATTCCGTGGCTCTCCACTCAAGCAAATCAATAAATAATTGATTATGTTCACCTTACCAATGGTGGGAACATGACCAATTACTAAGTTGAAGAGTTAGGCAAAACTTGTCCACTCTGAACGGTCGCCACCGAATACTGGTAAGGGAATAGTTGGTAGCACTGCCGCAGGTACCACTGCATGGCAAAATGGGCCATTACTACTTGCAAACTAATTTTTAGGCTGGGATAGTTGTTGATGAAACTTGTTGTAAGCTTTCTTCAACGTGCTTTTCGGAATATTGTAGTCTGATGTTTGTAACATGAATCCAAAATGTTGCTTGTATCGTGCCTTCCACCCTTATGTTGAAATCCAGATGTGTCACAGGCACAATACATAACACTATTTGTATAAATTCACGCGTGACATAGAAACCAATCTTCCTTAAATCCGGGCCATGAGGACCAAAAAATGTTAAGCAAAATAAAATATAAAGACATTGCTGTATTCCATCTTGTTGATTATTTATTCCCTTTTCCATAGACAAAGACTGTTTCACCTAGTCTCAAGTCACAGCAAACGAAATATAAACAAAACACTAAATGTGTATGTACACAGTCATAGAGGTCATTAACAGAATGTCTGCAGTTTCAATACAACATGCTTAAAGCGGCCACGTGCATAATTTTGGCAAGTGCTCTCAGTTACCTAGCGGGTCGACGAACACATGGCCTCTGAACCTGGCCCACCTGCCCTTCAGTAATCGATCTGGACTCTGGAACCAGTGCTGTGTGTCGTCCCAGCATGCAGGCGGTTGATTGTTGCACACTGTGGAACACTCTTAATGATGCTGAGAGGTGATCCCATAAATACGTTGAACTGAATGCCCGGTTTATTCACGGAAACACCCTCGAGCGGGTCACCACGCACCAGTGGTGGTTACAAGTGGTGGGGGGAATTGGGAAAATCCCTCCCCAAGAGCCCAACCTTGTTTTAGAAATTTTATACTTTTTATTCAAACTAACTTATTGAAAATGCAGTAGGTGTTATGAACTTTGTAATATATTCTAAGCAACTGACTAAACTCTTCAAAAATGTTCCAATTGGTGTCTGTTGTGTGTTAAACATTAATGTTTAAAATCTTCTCAAAGTTCACCATTTTGCATCATAAAATCAAATTTTTTTGTGGGGGCCCGGACCTCCCGCTTTAAATCGGGCAATCGATGCGAGCAAAAATATATTCCACCTCCCCTTAAATTCCATTCTGGATATGCCCCTGCCACGTACCATGTTTAGATTTCGCCCGGTACGACAATGTGAATGTGAGCTGCTAAAAATGGCACAAGGCCAACAATGAACATTACGAGTACGATTGTGAAACGTACAATGGGACATCCAAGTGACTAACCCCACGTGTGTCAATCCCTGAGGCTGAAAACACAAGAAAAAGGTTCAAGAAACTTTAAAACTATTGCACTCTAAATGGTTATGTCGAAAAGATTGAGTGGCCTCAGGGAGACGAGACCGCACGACACACATGACTTACTTCCTCGGTGACCAAGAGAAACTACTCAACATGGCGTTTGGCAAGGAATGCGGAGGCGCGCATTCCCGCCGAACTTGGTGTAAAAGCTTTTACATGCTATTTTAAAACAAAATTACACAGTGAAAAATATTGGAAAATTAGTAGAAACACAATATTAGTATTTACGCCTGTATCTGCAAGTTCAAAGTCTTAATAGTGCACTTTCAGAAATACATCGTGAAATGAAAGCAACAAGTAAACTTCTGTAAAAGACATCAGAATAAATTACGTAATATTATAATGTAGATGCTCAAGAAAAATCACTAGCAAATTACAAAATAAAGAACATACAAAAAGGACAATTAAAACATTTTCTTGGCGGGCCTACTGCCCTAGTCATTTACATTGTGCGTTAATGGAAACTATATCTAAAAAGTTCTGTAATGCAGGTAATGTAAAATGTTAAGTGTAAAATCACTGCAAAAATGTGTCTGTCATTAGTTTTACACAAGTCACCCGGGATTCAAACCCGACGCTGTCATTTGCCATCTGTATGTGTAACGCCCCGACGCTGCAAACATTCTCACACAGTGTCTAGCAGCTCTAGTTAATGTTGCAAATACTACCAATTTGTTAGCGGGCCCTACTTTGAAAATTGTAGTCAGAAACTGCTCGATTGTGGCTAGTAGTCCATCATCACAGCTTACAGGAGCAGGAGTTTACCTGCCACTTAGCGAAGACTGGCGTTTAGGTGGTTTCTGCAAGTGGGGAGGACGGTCACGTACCCAGGATCCAGCCGCAGTAGCCCAGACGTTGGAAGCGGCAAAACGGGCGTCCGCGGCACACTTCTAAATAAAAAAAGATAAATAAATATATGATAAATTTGGTTTGTCGCTACTATCCTTCATCCCTGTGGATGCTAACACAAAATTTACCTCGAGAGAATATGAAAGTTTTTTTTTGCGTAGTTGGTAACCCACAATTCGGGCCGTAAATAAATAACATCTTTGGTAAATAAGGATGGTTGCCAGGTTATGGCAGTGCCGTACACAGTGGAGGGTATAGAAAAAAGAAGTACTATAGTGGAACGAGGATGCAGCAAGAAGCACACATCTACCACGGACGAGGTCGCGAAGGCCCTTTGAGATGTGTATTTTTGTGTGAATTTCATCCTGTTGCTGGGCCCAAAATAACGTGTCAGGTAAGTGAATTATAAGGCTAGTATTCGAGACATTTGGCTTAATTTGCCAGTAAACAGGTTAATATCATTAGCGCCTTGCTCCTGCTAGTAGAACTCAATATTGTCTTGACTATTTTGCAAAACTGCATAACTTTTTATTTGAATTTTTTCGTGTCAATATAAAGTTTCTCCTAGCCCTTGCAGTGAAATATTTGATGGACCAATCACCTTTGAGGATGCACAAAAAACCGGAAAAGTGACAACAGCTGACTCCACAGTCCAAATAACATTTGATTTGCATCACTGAATATAACAGAACGTGGGATGTGTAGAGGCAGCTACATTCACGCTTTTCAAAATTATTTTCTCCCAATGACAGTAGTCTTTCTAACAAACTGACATCTTCGGTTGTCCCATGGCTGGTGTATGCAGAAAATTTCTAAACATGGGGACAAATTTTGCAAAGAGATTCCTTATAAAAAATTGTTCATAATGCGCCATACTGTGTGGCATGTGAATCATGCAGCCGGTGGTTTTTAGATTTGTCTCCACAAAGTTTCGAGAGTGAATGTTCCTTGGATGCCCCGATGCACCTTGTGGTCGTAGGAATTAACCTGATTTATGTAGTTGTTGGGTTACAGCACTGAATGTCATACGTGAAAAATGCTGTCTGAACAACCGTACTGCCCCTCTCTCACTTCACCATACTACAGGATCATGTCGGCCAGTTGTGTGTTCGTATACTGTGCCATCTCGACTGGTAAGTCGTAGGTAGGCAGTTACACCAAGACGCTTCTTCTGTGTTGTTAACCTGTGGTACGTTATTCGTACCCACAACGGGGCCGCCACGGTCAAGCAGCGTGATATGGGGATCTGGGTTCAGTTTCTAGCGGGGTCACCTTGGAGCCAGGACGTTGCCGTTAAGAGCCGTCAGAATCTCCGGACTCGCTTCAAATGTTGAATATTGCTAATCACTGTACAGTTTCCTCATGTGAGGAAACAGTTGAGAAATGCTTTGTCCTTCAAGAAAATGATAGGAATGGGCAGATTTCACTGCACACATGGTTTTTGTTTTGTTCGCATGTTTATTGAATATTTAAATTGTATTTTGTAATGTTATGCGACTTTGCAAACAATCAGTTGTGTTGCAAATGTACTAACTGTAGGATTCTTCAATTACAAGGATATTTCAAACTGTGTATACAGCTGCAGTAGTATTGATGTGGGCTTGAATAGTAAGTGTGCTTGAATAATTCCCCTGAACACACAATGACAGTTACACAGGAAAGGTGTGTGCAGGGACGTGATGTTTGAGTTGACATAATGGCAACATTACATGTTCTGCACGAACAACCTTAGTTAATAGGATTTCAAATGAGCTCGTACTTTCGTCTAAAAATTAGTAAATTTCAGCAAGTCGTCGTCATGTTTTTGAAAGATTGTATGTCTCAACGAACAGAATGTAACATGGTTGAATTTTATGCTTGTAGAAGAGAGTTAGGTTAACGAAGGAAGGGATGCAGTGTTTGTTTCCAACCAAGCGTGAATCTGCAGATTTTATTCCAGTGCATCGCAAAGAACAAAGTATTCAACGTCGCTCATCTGGTAAGCAAGGATACTTGTGTTTGCATGGAGAGGAGAGGCACAAACATATTCTCGGCACAGGATGTCACCGCGCCTAGCTACGCCACTGCGTCGTGCATGTACAGTACTGAGCAAGTGTTTAACCACTCCTACTATTACTGCGGAGGATGGATGTTTTTGGGATGGTCTCTATACAGGTTGATAATGTTACACTTCCAACTGTATGCAAAGAATCCCTTTTTGTTTTCAACTAGTTAAAGATTTATTGCAAAATTTACATGTTTTGACACAGTTTTCAAGGGTGAATATCTCCTTAAATAATTGTGTGAGACTGTATGTGTCGAATGTCTACCTCATATTTGATAAGGAATCTCTTCATGAAGTTTGTCCCTGTGGTTTAGTAACATTCTCTAAAGGCCTACACAAGTACTGGTGGGTGGATGTCTGCGTGCTCACGTGTGCGCATGTGTGTGTGTGTGTGTATGCGCACCCATACACACTCTGAGAGAGAGAGATGGTGAAAGAGAGATAGTGTGTGCAAATTTCTTGGCATAAGGTCTGCCTTTTTAAATTCCTGCAATTGTCCATTCCTGTAGTTTTTGACTTGGCAAATTGTACTCATGGCACCTTTAGTAAACATCAGCGAGTTTTGTAATGAACTACGGTAAAGTTTTTGTTTTAGATAGTGCTTATAGGATCGTGCTCCCAAACCAATGCAGTATTTCTCCTCTGGCAAGTGAAAGATTTGCTATGATGTAGTCTCCCAAACTTTGATTTACTATCTCTATGTGTGACTTATAACATGATATGCAATGTAAGAACTTTTATACCACTATTCCTATTGTGTGCAGGCCTATATCTCTCTCTCTCTCTCTTATTATGGTTTATTGTTATTATTATCCTGTCATGTGCTAATGTAGACTGTCCTTGAATATGTAGGCCTACTCTTGTGTTAATATCTTGATATTCTCGTGTCCTTAAAGGATCAGAGAGAAGAAATTAATTAAAAACATAGTAATATAAATGTAATTATTATAGGGTATCTTTGCTTGTATATAGTTTTAATCAGTGTTGTGTTTTGATACCGTATTAACCTGAAAGGCTAACCATAATTGAGCATCCTCATACCTGATGACATGTTATGACAGTTATTATTTGTGCTATCTCTTATTTATGTGTTGTGTAGATGCTAATCTATGCAGCTTTATAATTGTATATATATGACATATACTTGTGTCGTGTAATGTCTTGTAATTACAATGTCTTATTGTTCAGGATCCTTGCTTGTTTGCCGTGCCTTTTACTTGCTCATCTACTCGTCACAAAATTTTGCAATTGTAAAAAATTCCTAATTTTGAGCTGTGCTCCAAGGTAGTAACTCTCAATGTCTGTGTGTTCTACTGTATCTGTAATGTATTTGTATAAAATAAATAAATAAATATTTGAAGAGTGTGTATTTGTATAAAATAAATAAATAAATATTTGAAGAGTGGCAATTTCTCATGTTTGGATCATTCCTTTACTGAAACTATTTATTCTAGATGTGGGTGTTTTGTCAGGTTCATTCAATAAACTGTTTCATTTCAAGTAATCTTTGCACAGTAATAAATGAGTGTATATATGTTGTGTGAGTGTTGTAGCATGTTTTGTCTGCATAGGTTCCAGAAGGCTACATATCGAAAGAAACGTTTGATGCAGTGAGTGTGTACCTGATACCTAAGGCCCAGCTACAGAGGAGTATTATCACTGTGTAAGTTGTAACATAATTCTACTGTATGTATATATTTAGCCAGTTGACAGGTGCGTGATGTATATGTTGGTTCCCAGGGCAAAGATCTGTAAGATGGAAACACTATAGGCAACGCTCTGTAATGTAACCTTTCTTCAGATGCTACTAACAAGTAATCAAGAAGATGCACAATGCTTAGTTGTCGCTAGGAGGGAGATATGGTACCACCTGCAAGGACAAAGTTTGTTTACTTTCATGCTCAAGTTAGGCTCTTATTTATCTTGTTGTTATAGGAGCTGGTTCAAGTTCCGAGGGATCACTGAGTGCCAATCTCTGTTTCCTTAGATAGGGATTTGATACTGTTAAAATGTTCAAATTTATCTCAGGTATATCGTGAATATTTTTTCTCTCTTCAATTGTCAGAATATAATAGGAAGTGACAGTAACAGTACACTGTTATTTTGACGACATTTTTCAGTTTCTGAATTATGTTTAAGTATTACATATTGTAATCTGCATTTTGAGTAGCAGATGTAAAGAAGTAAGAAATATGTGTAATAGGGTAATGGAAGAATTTTGTTGTAAATAATATTTATGAAAGGTAAGAAAGTTTGTGGCAACCTGGGATCGAGCTTCCAGAAATAGGCATTGCCGATGGTCTCCACGCCAGCAACATGTCACACCATGGGGATGTCTGACAATGCAGCCAACCTTATGCATCGTGTTGAGACAGTGTTGCGAGATTGCAGCAGCATGCTTTTCAAAAACAAGTACATTTTTCTTGCTTTTCCGAATATAAGAAGAGAGGAGGGAGGGAAGCTGCTTCAAATGACGCTGGCGTAGGCCAACCCGGAAAGAAAAGGGTAGGGAGCAGCCAGTCTTAGGCCATCGTGTAATTGAGGCAAATATTTATTTGTAATTAATAATTCCAGGGTTTATGTAAAGATATATGAAACTGCTAATAAAAATGTAATAGTGGTAAAGAATTTTGTATTATTTAATGTTAAAAAAAATTTAAATACTAAATATACGGCAAAGGGATCAGTATTGCTGGGGACTTGCTACAAGGAGATGTGATTGTTGTTAGGACGCAGCCTGGGGATTAGCTGCTGTGGACTGCAGAAAGCACGTATCTTGGAGGATCTCCGCCCTGACCTGCCAGGGCAGTTGGATGTGTAATTCACGAGACGCTCGTGAAAAGTGTGTGATTGTGATTTTAATTGAAAACTTCATCCTGAACGTCTGAGCAAGGTGAACGTTGGTTCCAAAGGTTGCTTGAGAAATAAGCATGGTTGGTATTTTTAATTAAGCTCACCGCTCAACTACGCCGAGAGCAGTGGGCATGATATTCGCGAGATCACTAGCAACAAAAGGTTGTTTCCATTTCTTGTTAGAAAATTGGTTCCATGACGTCAGGAGAGGCAGATGTACTGTCGCAAAGTCTCTAACTAAACGAGATCAACTCTGATTTGATTAAGTGCTGGGTAGTGGAGTGCGCCAGATGTTATTCATGAACGTGCAGTTGATTTTCATCCAATTCAATAAACTTCAAGGTAGTATAATCACAAATGTCAGACTATTCATTCGATGCAAGTTGTGCTTCCTCGTATACTGCCTATGTGATGCCTGGCAGCATGTCATATATTAAAATCATTAAAACTGTTTATTAATTAATTTAATTAATTAAATTTTTTTGAAACATAATACTGTGACTTGAGTATAATAGTCTATTGGTATGACAATATTGTTGCAGTTCACATGTTAAATTTGGGCAATATTCTGGCCACTAATTCGCAGGGATGAGAATTTATCAGCATACAACACAGTAGAAGCTGAGTTCTACATATGTTTATTTACTTTACCTTGTTTTGAGTTCAATATTTGACACTTCTTTTTCATTCTGCAACATGCTATCAACCCTGAGGAGAAAAATGTCCCGTGGTGAGATTCATAAAAATAATTGAAATGTTAAACCAATGAGACAATTTAATTAAGGATTATGTAGGATTATATATAGTTACAGAGTTGGAGTGGCTGCAGGTGACACAGATCTAAGAGGTGGGCACTCGGCCAATACATATACAAACTGAGAAGAGGGGGATGCAGAGAAATTTCACCTTGCTCCTCTCCACATCATAGACCTTCAGATCACTGACGGATCAAGCAGCATGGTAGGCATACACTATAATGATAACAGTCACGCCTGGATAAATGTGCTTTAGTGGGCAGTTATCTTGGCTTCTCACTGCGCCAGGGTGCTGGGACAGGGAAAGAAGTGGAGATAAGGAGGCGACACACAGTCAATAGCCGTGTAGTAGCTGTTTGGAAAATATAGACCCTCAGTGTATACCTGGAAATGTAAGGTGAAGGTGGCAGCCTGCAGAGGCGCGGGAAGGAGATTCATAGCAGAGAGCGGGAAATAATAAAAAACCGTTATTCAATGTTGTGATGAAGAAATTACAAGTAAATTCTTGAGTCTCTAAGAGAGCAATCAGCAAGAGCAGCAAAGTACACGGGTGTGAAAGAGATATCAGGAATCGTCAAGTCAGCAAAGAACGACGACCACATTAGCCACTAACCACTCCAGGATAAAACAGATACTGGGAATGTCAACCTAAAGTATTTAATAAACTGTTAGTTTATTGCGGAACTGAAGGATGTTATCACCAAAGACATTCATAGTAGTATATGAGGGTGAATGAGATGAGTATTGAGAAGTGCCGGAATGCAAGGTTGGGAAAATAGGAGATCCCAGAAGGAAAAAAAAACGCTGAACTACGACATTGTCAGAGACGATTCTACATACGTGAATCCGGACGTCAAACACCAGGGATAGAGCACGGATCACCTAGGTGTGAGGCAAGAGCGCGACCGCAGCAGCTTCTTATGTACCTAGTTGAGAACTTCGGTGTTCAGTTTTTCTGGAGGAATGTACAATTTATTGTTTGAATTACGTTAACATATTTCGCATCATTACTGAATAAACAGTAAAGATTAACAATAAATTTTCCTGCATCTAGATTGATATTGAGAAAATCCTTTGTTAGTAGCTGACATAACCTGGTTAAGTAGGAGAACCTATTTTTTTTTTTTAATTATGTGTAATGACTTACATAATGTCTTTAATAACTTCAGGTAAAATTATGATAGTGTAGATGGTTTTAAATTCTTGTTTTGCATTCAGTGAATATATTCTTGACCCCCTTCCTACTTCTGAGGTCAGATTCATTAAAAATCCATCACATACGTTTTATAATTTTTTTTCTCCACAGAGTTGTAGATAATTAAAAAAAGGGTTTAAAAACTGCTGCAGGGGTTCAATAAATTTGAAAGTATAGTATTAAAAATTTTTATATGTATTTGGCCAGAAGTTGTGCTATAAAACGCTATAATAACAAATTTGTGAAAAACGGTAATACATCAGCCCACACATACCATCTCACTAACCTCAAGGTTGGGACACCAAATACGTTTATATTTCTGATAAAACATTATCCTGCTAAAACTGCCTAATGGCACTAGTGAGGGTTTTGAAAACAAATATGGTATATCATTGAAGGCTGCATCACCAATGGTTGTGCTCGAGGGATATCAGTCTTCATACCACATTAACAAAGTATTTCATTTGATTACCCTGTTACATATAAGAGATGTAATTACTCTGCAATGCCAACTTTGCTGTGACTGTAAATAAGGCCTAGGTGAAGTCGCTGTTATTCGCAGGGACAAACTTGAGACCGCTTATCGCGTGGACAGCTATGACTACTTATCCTGCTGTAGGGTTAAATAGATTAGCATATGTATTTGTCATTCTAACGCTTTATGGCTGAACTGCCAATCTGGTGTACAAAGAAGTTTTTCAATTGAAGTAAATAGTATCTTCTATGAATAACATACGCAAGCAAAGCTGCGGGTGCACTGGTAGTTTTTTATAATTTTGGCTAACTATAGACATATTAAATTTTGTTAAAGTCAATAGTTAGCCAAAATTATAATTTTTTTTTTTTAAATAGACAACATAGTAAAAACTATTTATATTTCTATGTAATGGTTTTACAATATCTGCTACCTTTCAGGATTTAAAAATTAAACTTAGAGTAAATAAGGACCCAGTAGTCTTAATGTTGGTGATAGTTTATCCATAATTTGTCTGTGTGCAATGTAAAACGTACAGCAGTCAACAAGAACGAGTTATGCAACAATAACATGAAGATATTAAGAATCACGCCATCGTGCCGACGTATATTTCATGCAAAATTTACGACAGGGAAACAATGACTGATAAAACAGATACTGGTCGGTAATAAAACCTCTGATATCAAGCAACATTAGAACTAACAATGTTTTGTAACTACCGTAGTTCACACAGGTAGAAAATGTCTAAAGCTTGCAATAACTTCAACATTTAATTGTCATGTAAGTTTGACTAGTTTGGGTCTCAAGTTCTGTGCACTGTTTGTGTGAGAAATGCTGGGCCACTGACGCACATACTAACATTTCATAGACTTCTTTTATAACATTCCTAATGCATTAAGTCCTTACCAGTCTAGTGCTGGATGTCTTTTCGTCTTACCGTCGAATGGGGCGCCTCTCGTCGTGAGGGATCAGTAACCACAAACTCCCTGTTCATCGGGCCGACAATTCCCCAGAGTTGTTGCTGATTGCAGAACACCTTGACCTCCTAAGTGCCATAACGACCCAGCAATGCAACACTTCCAATTCTGCCTCTCCAACAGTCCATAAAGCAAAATTAGGTCAGGACGCCTCACAATACGATACATGCCTTTACATTTGGCACAGGCTGTTAACTCTCTTCGACAAGGTGACTTCCTACAGCCCCGTCACACTATCAGTCCATGTTTCTGATAGCAGTTCGTGGCCTCCTCCTGCGTATATCTCTCAGTTAACATGCACCCGCAGTGACTCTCGCAGCCATACGGCCAGACTCCCACAATCATGGCCTTTTGTTTAACTGTTCAAAACTAATCATGTTCACTGGAAATATAAATTACTCAATAAAAATAACAATGAATATGCAGTTTCTTTCCTAGTTCTTTAAATAACTGTTAGATAATAATAAAATATTGATTCATATAAATAGTAATACAAAAAATACTAACAAAGCACCATCGTACTTATACACTAACTGTAGGCCTTGTCCGAAACGAAGATTTTACATATTTCCCCAGTGCCATGTATGTCCGCCCGCATTATTCCTCATCTCTCCTATGTCTGCTCCTGTGTGTGCAGTCACATGTTTTGTAGAACCCACTTCATTGTTTTCAGAATGTTTTATGTGGTGTCTTTTCTGTGCAAAAACTTATCACGTGATATCAAACTAGTTTTCTGTGTTCTTTGTTGTACAGCACTTTAGTCAAGTGGAAGATAATTGGATTTCCTATACGCATTGACAGCAAGAAGTACGCACGGAATGCATTCTACTTCAATCTTTGTTTTGTGTGTGATGCGTGGGCTCGAAGTGTCCAGTACGAGCCAGTCGTCAAGAAGCTGTCCGAATACTTGGTAAATATTCACATGCCTTTCAATTGTCTCACAACTCTGTAGATGCTCTGGTCTGCTTCCTGATAGCCGTCAAGTATGGGAAATAGTTTTGTGTGTGTGAGAAGTGTTTGTTGTGACCTGCGTGAACCAGATACTTGGACTCTGAATCTTGTCTTGTTTGATCTTACAACAGAAGGTTGAAGGTCACTGTTTGACCTCGTGTTTCTTCACATTATTGTAGCAGTAGTTCCCCTCAGCCAGTGCAGTAGCTGTGTCCAGCCTTGCTTATGTTCATGTGGAGAAAAATATGTAACAATTATTTGAAGTTGCTTTGAAATCAACTAAATCAAACAAATATAGAACCTGTATATACACACACATATACAATATATATATGTGGGTGTGTGTGTGTGTGGGTGTGTGTGGGTGTGTGTGTG
>PNEQ01000635.1:35059-62075 GCA_003012365.1 Medauroidea extradentata | reverse complement strand
AAGTAATTAAAATTTAATCACTGCAAATCATTTTCCCAATAAGCTCAGTAATGTGAATAGCTTTTGAGCTTGAAGGTGACAGAGGCTGTTGTTTCTGAAACATGTCTTTTATTTTATGGAAGGCAGGTTGATAAATTGGGATTGTTGAAGACGAGGGTGTAGACGGCCACTTTCACAGTAGCCTACACAGTAGATTTGATGTTAGGTATTGGAGCACTATCATCATCCAAATTATTTTGCTGGACAGCAGCTTTCAATGGAGTCTCAGCGGGTGGTCGGCTTTCACAAAGTCGCATGGCTTTAACTTTTGCACTATGGACGGAATCTAAATGTTTTTTTAAGTTTGATGTTGTGAAGCATCTTGAATTAGCACCACCACGAGAAATTTTGGCTTGACAAAAAGTGCACGGCCATAGCGTCATCTGATGATTCAAGAATGAAATATTTCCACACTTCACTTTTTTTAGCACTCATTTTAAAAATCGGTCACCAATGGTGACAGAAATATTTAAAAAATCGGTCACCAATGGTGACAGAAATATTTTAAAAATCGACAAATTGATGTAAGAAATTATCACTTGATCGTTGCAAACCAAAACAACCTGCGCACTTTGACAAGAATAATTGAAAACTTTACGTTTAACCAATTATCTTCTCGCAGAGCCGCTGTTCCAACTGAATACCGTGCCCCCAAGATTATAGCGGCCATGTTGTGAACAAAGCAACCATGCGGCACGCTGTTCAATTTATTTACCGGTGCCAGCGCAATCGTCACTTAATTTGCATTGCAAGCGTAAAATCTGTAGACTGCTAACTAACCTAAATTAAGCTTGGCATTTCTCGCAGTTAATCAAAGCCGCGTTCTTTTAAAACGTCTGGAAATTGTTAACAATTTTTTGGGGAGACGTGACAAAGAGAGAAGTGCCGCTTTTCATTGGTACATAACTGTGTTTGCAAACAGGCAGCGTGATCTGTGCTCTGTGGCGAGTTGGATTTATAGAAAAATAAAACAGAATATACATGTGATAAAGTTATATTACGGCGATATACCTTATGTATTATATTTTTACTTTGAGCCTTGTGTATATGTGATATTATTTGTAATATTTCAAGGTTAAACAAATACTTCAGTATCGGTTTTGAGTATCTGAAATTTTTTTGTCAGATACTTACCGATTCCGATACCGTAATATCGGCAGATACTATGGTATCGGAATCGGCATCGGCCCAGCACTAACTTGTATACAAAGAGGTTTTTCAATTAAAGTAAATATTATCAGTTACGAATAATACTCCCGAGCAAAGCCGCGGGGGACTGCTAGTATAAATATAGAGAAACAATAATTAAACAAAATCAGAAATATCTGGAAGGAAAACGTACGCATTTCGAAGATTGTGCCTCAACTGATTTGCGTCAAAACAACCGCCAAAGCGTCTGAATTCGCGTGAAACATCGCTTTTAACGAAATGCTAAAATTTGCGGAAAATGCTAAATTACGCCAAATTTCGTTGTATTTCGCGAAATTCGCCAGTCACCATTTTTAGGGGTCCTTAGCAATTAGTTATAGGTTTGAGCTGAAGAAGGTGCATCGAGAACCGCAATTCAACCAAATGCAATGGCTGAAACCATATATTGATTTGAACACGGAAAAGCCCAAGATGGCTGCAAATGAATTCGAGAAAGACTTTTTTAAACTAATGAACTACACCATGTTTGGAAAAATGACGGAGGACAAGAGAAAGCGGCAATGAATGGAACTCGTATGTGTTGAAAAACGTGCCAAAAAACCTATCTCCAAACCCACATTCAAGTGTCACACAATCTACGATGAAACTCTCTCTCTCTTCAAAATGGAAAACAATATTTTATTTACTAAAACCCCCCCCCCCCCCCATTTTCCGGCATATAAGACGACAATTTTTACATATTTTTGGCCCTCAAAAATTGCTACTCGTCTTATATGAGGGTGCAAAAATTTTTGGTAGCCAAAAATCGTTTGAAAGCTAAGCTGTAAGCTGTGGAGTTGTATAATGTTTCAAGGAATTGCGTTTTTTTGTCACAAATGAAAATAAGTGCCCCGTTTATTTTAGTAAAATTTACGGTACGAAATTTTGATGAGCGTCATTCATGATAAAGGACACTTCCTCTCAGCGAAGCGGCGATCGATGCGAGCACGTGCCGAGATACTTTGTCTTGCTATTCTACAACTCTCGGGCGGAGAAAACCAGGATCTAGGTCCGCATGGTTTCATCCTTTGTCTCGCATGCACAAGACTCTTGGACGGAAAAAACGAGGATCTAGATACAGTACCACACATTCATGTGTCTGCCGTCTAGTGCTAGGCTGGCGGACAACAGAGCACAGGAATGCGATGACTTTGCAAGCAGCTGTTGTTGCCATGTAGTGCGCTGTGTGCCTCTGTCCGGCGTTGCCAAGTCACTTACACCTGCCGGCAAATGGAGATAATCGCCGGCTGCCGCCGTGTATTTCCTTGGCAAACACGGTATATATACAGTATTTGCAGTACGTACTCTATCTTTCGAAGACATTGATGTACCAGTTTCATTGCGATGTGATGAAACCAAGGTACGCTGGTAAGCTGGAGTTGGCATACATGGACATGGATTCATTTGTGTACCAGATCAAAACCGATGATTTTTACTAAGATTTCGCCTCAGACCCAGCATTCTTGTCTGAATTCGACACGAGTGGATACCCACCCACTCATCCTTGCTATTCACCCTCAAATAAAAATGTGATTGGCAAGTTTAAAGATGAGTGTGGTTGAGATCATATGGTCGAGTTTGTCGGGCTGAGAGCAAAATTACAAGTGTTCAACCAAGGAGGTTAAACGGGCCAAAGGAATCCAGAAATCTGTCGTCAAAAATAAAATGTCTTTCGAGGAATGTAAGCATATATTACAGAATCAGCAAGTGATAAGAGTTGATGTGAACAATATAAGATCATTCCATCACAAAATATGTACACAATGCACAAAGAAACTGGCACTCGCGTCAATAGACGACGACAAACGGCAAATCTGTGAAGATGGTCTATGTACTGTGCCTTATGGATATAATCAAAGAGCAAGTTGAATTAATATGTTGGATGTTTGAAACCTTTACACTTTTTTTCTTGTAGTACTTACTATATTTTACCACTGCCTCAAGAATTTTAAGTGCTGTGTTAATTTTTTCCCAATACACTAGACTCCTGATTTTAAGAACCCTGGATCATTGACAGTGAATAAAACATACTGATTCTAATTCACGGCATTAAAATATTAATTGTAGAGTTGCAGTTATTACTTGGTAGGTCACAATATTAAAAATAAAACAAAAATAGTGAAAATCCGTTAAAAAATGTGGCAGTGACAGTTTGAAAACCGCGCGGCGGCGGTGCCTGTGCCAAGCCAGCCGACCTGTCTCCAACTACGACGTATTAGGATCTAAATTGAGGTCGTACTGTAGACGCAAAGTTCCAGCGCATGCACATATGCTCATTTAACTATAGTACAGCCTCCTTCTAGGCTATTTCACGACGTCTTATATCTCTCGCGCCGAATGAGTTTACTTTTTTACACGAACCCTATAAATAATAGCGTAATATTTTTCTTTGTTGCGTTAACACCGTATGTACTTAAAACAACTTGGTGCATAATTTGCTTAAACAATGCGTTACTGCGTGTCGTAAAACGTGGGTTTCATAAATGAGCACGATAATAGTGCTATCTATTTTCCAAGTGTAGAAACATTTGTCTCCGGGTATGTCGAACTTGGAAAAAAAATAGACCTTAGTGTATTACGTAACACCGGAACTCCTAATTTATTTTTACCGCATATACTGACAGTGAAAGTAATTATTTTCAATCACTCATACATGTAATTCTCAACGATTTTAGGTAAGAACGTCACAAAATTGAGTTTTTGGAACAACGTCGGTATATGCTACGGTGCCACTATCTATGTGCGATCTTGTGAACGTTCGTACAGTTGCGCTATCTGTCAGCTCTGCACGCTACTAGTATCTACGTTCTCGTACAATTAATCAACAACGTCGAGTGTATGTTTTTACGTTAGTTGTATAAAACTGCGCAATGAATAAATACATCCGCTTATTCCTTCTTTCTTTGGTGAATAATTTTCAAGGGCATTTTACTAGTTAGGAATGCCTTTTTTTTTTCCCCCATTAAACGCTACGCAAATCTGGCTATTCGCTCGTGAGAAGGCACTCGACAGCTCTGTTTTCTCTTTTTTTTTAGGACAAAGTTCGATCATATCTATAGTTTAGCGGTGTTCTTTTGATCGTAAGACATCTGCCTATTGATATA
The DNA here is from genome assembly GCA_003012365.1 of Medauroidea extradentata. Lineage (NCBI taxonomy): Eukaryota > Metazoa > Arthropoda > Insecta > Phasmatodea > Phasmatidae > Medauroidea > Medauroidea extradentata. The sequence continues at coordinate 57,744 of PNEQ01000635.1, read as the reverse complement.
AATTTGTATTTCAACTATCACTTGCATTATTTTTCCGTTAAATGCTACGGGAGTCTGGCTATTCGCTCGAGAAGACACTCGAAATCTCGATTTTCTCATTTTTTGGGGACATGGTCGGTCATACTACCGCTCAACAGTGTGACGTCTGGCTACTGATATCAATTTAGGTTAACTTTATTACATTAGTTAATTTCCTGCAAAACGCTACGGAAGTCGGGGCCTAGAGACACTTTGCAGAAAAAATGAAATTTTAAAATTTTCTGTTTAGGAAGGGGGGGGGGGTGGCAAAAATAAGCCGCTATCGAATTTACGAATGTAGCGTTTTTACGAATGCGATGAGAGGAACCGTGAGTATTCGTAAAATCGGGGGTCTAGTGTATATTTTGTAGCAGCACAATGGAGTTTGCGCAAAGAGAAATATTTTGTCAGGTATGTCTTACCAAACACTTAGAATATGGCTTCAACACTACTTCATATGCCGACAATGATCTTCAACACTGAGAAGACGACTTGAAGACTATGAGGATGCCAGGATCTTGTGCTCAGTAGATGATGATCTAGATGATGATTCCAGGGAAGTTAGCTTCGGACTGCTTGCTGGAAGAACATGAGATCTGGCAAGAGACATCGAGATCGACATGATAGATCTGCTATTTTTTGCTTTCCCAACGGGGTTGACAAATTATTCATGTAATTCACATTGCGAAAATTGTCGGCAGTATTGTGCTCACATTTCATTTTATTACTTTATTTCTTCTCTTTTCCTCTACCTACCAGTCTTTATTCTTCTTCTTTTGCAATTTTTAGGGAAGGGTCTTTTTATTTCCCAAAGAAAGAATATAACACATGCAACAAAAATGACAATCCATATTTATAATTGGTACTGTAATTCATCAGTTGCTGAATATTACCTATACACACATTCATATAAAACTTTATTATAAATGCAGTGCACATCACAACATGCACATGCTTGTTGATAAACAGGGCATGGCTGATTTCTCATGGGTGATAGGATTGCAGAGCTGGCAGAATGACAGAGCATGAGAAAGATACAGGTCATGGCCGATTCTTCATGGTGTGATTGGTCTGGGGAGCCTGAGCGGGGGGATCAGTCTGTAGGGCTGAGAAGATGGAATGACAGAGCATGAGTAGAAAATTCTAGAATACAAGATGGCAGGCGACATCATCAAAGAAGGTGACCAGAAGTAACAATATCCAAGAGGGCAGGCGGGTGACATCATCCAAGATGGCGGATGGGTGACATCATCCAAGATGGCTGCAGTGTATCCGATCCCCCATCCCCCTGTGCCTCTAGCCCCATTTTCTATCTACTACTGTTCTACCTTTTAATACCAAAAATTTTACAAGTAAATACTCATGTTAATAACTGTTTTGTAACAAGTGTTTGGAGGGAGACGTCCCAAAATAAGCATTTTAAATCATTTAATGTGTAGCGACTATTCAATATTGGGACGAAAAAAAGTATTAATATTCACATATAGTAATTGCTCTTTATAAAGTGTTGTTTACAGAATTTTTAATTTCACACCATCGTCATTTTAATATTTGATGTTCAATAATATACCGTAACAAAAAAAAATTAATACGAATTTGATTTGAATCCTAAGAGAATTATCAGAAGCTTGATTCTTTAACCAACTTCTTAAAATTAAAATAATAAGTACATTAAATTTTTATAAAATATTAGGCTCATTGGCACCTTCACCACTGTGCCCAACACCTCCCATCCTCCTTTTTTTGTGCGGCAAAGTAAATTTCATGTATCCCGAGCTGATTCTGTGACAAATGTTATAAGACAAATTTCAGTGACCATTTTTAACGAATACAAATTTACACCCAGACAGATTTGGGACTCAAACCCAGTACCTTTTGTATTTTCCAAACAGTAACCGGAACATAACAGTGCTATGGTAAAACTATAGTAGGCCTACACGTTGTTGAGAGTATATTTAAGTAGCAGTGTTCATGCTTGTTGGTGAGCAAAATATACAAGCTCTTGAGAACTACCCTGGAGAAAAATGGCACACAGTCATTTACAGTGTTGTTGGAGGCTAATGTAAAAAAAAATAGAATATAAGAAGACGACGCAGTTATACTTCGTCCCCGAGTGACACGCGCGGCAAAAGAATCGCTTGTGTAAATTAATTCACACTCCGTAGGTTAGCCTCCGTAGGTACGGAAGGGTAGGCTGGAGAGAGAGAGAGCGTGATGGGTTGGAAAGAGAAGGGACGAGCGGAGGGGAAGGTTTTATTGCGCATTCGCCACTGTGCTTAGGTGTCCTGGATCCAGGCGCTAGTATGGTAACTGGGTACCTACATGTTAGTTCACTCGCCAGTCGCTAGGGTGTGGATCTAGGCGCGCTCGTGTTACGCAACACAGCGTCGGGCACACGTGCTCATCTCAAACCATTGTTTTCAACAAATTTTACTTTTTCTTGTGTTTGTTTTTTCTCGACGGATATTTTAAGCTTATCTGCAGAGAAATTAGTGTATTCTGTGGCCAGTGATAAAATTTTTAATAGAAATACGTTATAATTGATATTCTATTTTGTCCAAGTTACTTAGCTATTATGTTAATGTTTTTGTTATTTTTTTTAAAGTTCCTAAAAATCCCTTCGTTATTCCCGACTTTGTTAAATCGGGGTTCTACTGTACATTATATGCTTTGTAAATCAAATTCGGTTAGATTTTGTTAGTGAATTTTCCAAAAATCCTCTTATTTGATAACTAAAGGTTGTTAATTTACAATATTTTCTCCAGGTGGTAAAAATACAAGGGTTTATTTTCAGTATAAGTCGAGCAAGTTGAATCACTCAGGTTCCTGACATAGACTATTTGGTAATTCATTTACTGCAGGAAAACCAACATGCCTGGAGTCCTGCCAAGGTCCCCAGTACTATTATTGTAAGGTCAAAGTAGATCATTTGGTTAGTTCCAGTGGCAGATCCAGCATTGTGAGAAGGGGGGGAGGCTATACCTTAAAAAGTGTGTGTATATACACCCCAATCCAAAAGCGAGAGGTCTGGTGGTCCTCCCCCTGGGAAAATTTTGATTTTAGAAATGCAAAATGGTGCTTTTTAAGGAGTTTACACACAAACATTTAATTTCATAAGTAAGAACATTTTAAATTAAATTATGTCTTAATGTATATAGTGCTAATAAAAATTAAATTATAAAAAAATTAAAAAAGAAAATTAATATGAACTTAAAGGGCCCCATGGGCCCGTAAATCCGCCCCTGGTTAGTTCTGTTAAATTTTCCGGCTTTAAGATATGTATTTTTGCGAAAACAAGACCTGCTAAGCATGTTTGAGAAATACAGTCTCTAGTAATTTTTTTAAAAATTATTTTAGACTATATATTATTTTAACGAAACACACTGAATGTGTTGCAAATATCACGCAAAGTTCAGTACATAAAATTTCATTGTATCTCAAAGTAGTTAGAAAAACAGTGAAACAGAAAACTTCTTTGTTTTTGCTACAGACTTAGCAGGTTTTGTTAGCCAGGCATTTTTTTTCTTGTTCCTTGCATCCTCTTGTTTCATTTCTGTTGCATAGCCACCTTCTCATGCCGATCATTTCCAATAATTGCAGATGACTAAGCAGCTCCATATACAGGGTGTCCATAAAGTCTATGTACAATTACAAACATTCATAACACAAGAACCATAGCAGTTAGAGATGCGCTGTTTGCGGCAAAATGAATACCAGTATCTAAAGTTTTTTTTGTCTTTCAATACACTTCGACATGAGCGCCTTGTGTTGCCCATAGAATGTCCAAACGATATTCGATTTCACGCCATATGTTTGACAACATTTGTGGCGTGACACCTTCAAGCACAGCAGTTATCCTATGTTTCAGTGATTCAATATTCAGAACAGGTGTTGCATACACTTTGTCCTTCACATAACCCCCACAGGAAAAAATCTAAAGGTGTGATATCGGGCGAGCGTGGTGGCCAGGGTATAGGACCATCTCACCCCATCCACCTGCCAGGGAATGTTTCGTCCAGGAAGTCACGAACAATTAACCCCCAATGTGGTGGTGCGCCATCTTGCTGATAAATAACCACAGGTTGCGGGTTTTGGAGCTGAGGCACCACATAAAGTTGTAACATATCTAGGTAGCTAATAGACGTCACAGACTTCTCAATAAAGAAAAAAGGACCTAGGACCTTGTGCATCAATCCGCACCAAACATTCACTTTGGGGGAATCTCTCACATGCCCCATTACACTATGGGGATTTTCTGACCCCAATATGCGAACATTGTGCCTGTTTACCTTAACCACAGATGTGGAAGGTAGCTTCGTCGGAAAAACACACATGTTCAAGGAAAGCATTGTTCTCATCGATCTGTTTCAACATGTCACTTGCAAAGGCTGCACGACGTGGTTTGTCATCTTCGTTTAATGACTGCAGTATCTGCACTTTATACGCATTCATCCTTAGTCTCTTATGCAGGATTTTTTGCACTGTCGATCTGGGTATCCCTAATTCCCGAGAAGCACGACGTATTGACTTTGTAGGACTTCGAGTGAATGTTTCTTGCACAGCCGCAACATGCGCTTCACTGACAGATGGACGCCCTGTTCGCAAACGGTCGCACACAGTGCCAGTTTATAAAAAAGGGCTGGACTGATTTCTCTCCCATTTCCTGTGTAACAATCTGTAAGAATCTCTCTGTCGAGATGTAGAGTGTACTTACAGTACCTCAAGGTCAAGCCATTACTTCTATGGACAATGATTTATGTCCGAAAGCATTCGCAAATGTGTTGCCTCACACACCTAAGACCATTACATCAATCATGTTCCAAGAATCTCATTTGAAACCAAACAAATGGAAAAACTCTTGCTTGTAACATACGTATATCTTTGCATTGGTACCAACATATATTTATAAGACAATGTTACTGGAACACTTTTTATTTACACACACAAATGTACGTTCATTGAGATGAACTGTAATCGGAAGCTGAGACGTGGCAGCCATTAGACCAAAGTAAACATTATTGAAATGGTCAGTATAATTTTTAAGTTGAGGTCTGACAACCCTGGATAAAATTTAAGTTTCAAGTTACCAAAGGTATACATGTATGCTGTAATAAAGGTATTAAAGTTCAAGATGTAGTGAAACAACCTACAGTAATTTCTTATTTTTAAGCTGTACTTACACTTTTATTCGTCAAGGATTAAAGTTTAACTTAAAAATTTTTCATAAGATGAATAATTAACACAAATTAAAATTAAATCTTGACTGTAAGAAAACGTATATGATAGTACATAAGTGAACTGTTTAGGCATATACAGTACATTTATTTTGCATCATGACCAAGAAATAGTCTAATCTTTAATACACCATACAGATATAAATAGCAGGCAGTAAATAAGTTCTTCCTGTAAACAAGTTGTGACTCTACAGGAGTTGAATGGGATCAGAACTCTCGCCTCCCACCAAGACGATCAGGGTTCTATTTCCGGCGGGGTCGGTCCCCAGATTTTCGCATGTCGGAATTGTGCCGGATGATGCCGTTGGTCAGCGGGTTTTCTTGGGGATCTCCCGTTTCCCCCGCCCTTTCATTCCGGCTCCGCTCCATACTCACCCCATGTCACCTCTCACCAGCACTGAAGACCTCAATGTTTGGTGCTGACCAAAGTCTCTTACTCACAGGAGTTGAATTGTAGCAAGCTATATAAAGCCTAATTTCTATTTGCAACTGGTATGAAAATATTTAAAAGAGTATTTGAATATACATTATGTGTATAAAAGTGTTTTAATGAGTCACCAGAAATATGGTATAAATATTCAAATTGGACCAACATTTAGCAACAATTCTTACAAAATTAATGGAGTTAGTTTAAGAAAATATTTGAAAAAAAAAAAAAAAATAGTTTGACATCGGTAACCTAGCTTTTACCATTTCTTTTCAGCCTAACCATCCAAGTGCTTCATGAAAATATTTTCTGATTTGTAATACAAAGAAACTATGTTGCTCAGCTGTGATGACCATCAAGTCCTAAATATGTAAAAAGCTAGAAGGAAGCCGTAAGTTGAAGACAATTACCATTAATTTAGATTTAGTACTTTAAAACTGTTGAATGGGTTCATGAAAGTTTTAGCACATCTTTGATGTTGATCTTTAAAATAATTAATATGTATGAAATTGGATGAAATACAGACTACCGTGATTTTTTACCAGTTGCTTATACAGTAGTAAATAGGTATATTTCTTTATAATATGTTGTATTAAGTTAGTTGGGTTTGGTGCATCAGTGGTAAACTTTATTTCAGTGGTTAGTGTGAACATATTGAACAGTTTCTGGATAACTCATGTTACACTGGTTGCTTGATGTATCTGGTGACTTAATCTCTATTCTTGTGCTGCCTGTGGATGGATAGCAGCTGGCTTGCCGCAGGAAACACGCAGCTACACCGGATGCACGGGCAGACACACATTTAATACTCTCAATTTTGCATTGTATAGCAGTAGTTGCTGGAACCAAAGGTGGGACAAAAATGTTGCCCTTTTCGTACGATTCATAAATAATTCCAAGTTTCAATACACCTTTATATGAAGGTGTTGCATTCAACTTCAGTTTTCAAAACTATTGTGTCTTCTTTTCTAAGGCAATATATAAAACTGAATTGTATGGTTTTTGGCTATCACAATTTGTAAGGTAACTAAGGTATTTATTTTTTGTGTTTTCTTTTAATAAAATCAGTCACAAGTTGAAACAAACTGTACAGAATGTTGATGTAAATACCCTCAGGCGAGAAACAAAAGTGAAGGAAAGTAAATCTGCCCACATACCCATTGTGCCAAGTGTAGAGAAAACATAATTATTTATTTTCATAAAAATATATTTTAAAAAAATTAACACCTACAGTACAGGACGTACTAGCAAAAAAATGACCTGCATATCTTTAAATAATGTTGACATTAGATTTTTATTAAACTTCCCTTAGCCCTACAAATTATAAATTAGTATTCAAAAGTTAAGTTAAATGTACATTATTTGATTTTGTGTTTGGTGAATTGTTTTATAACATAAATTACTTTTGATCATATGTATTACTGTAGTAGCATTATATAGCATTTACATAATTCATTGAGATTTTTTGAACAGTAGAAGTAAATTGTACAGTATTATACAGTTGGGCATTTCATGTCACCCAGCCTGAACTAATAAAATCGTGACAATACTGTATAAAGCAATTCAGAATTAAGTTTCCCAACACCAATGTTATAATGGGCTTCTACTGTAGGTGTAATTTTTGTTCAAATTTAGTATTTTTACTGTGTTAATCAAAAGGTTTGGTTTCAGATGGTCAAGGAACTGAGAGCGGCAATGGGAAGTAACTCTGGCCTCAACAGTTACCTTCGCTTCTACATCAAAGCCAGTCTTGCCGAGTGTCGTAATCACTCAGCTCTTCCAGGAAATTCATCCTGAACTGGTTGCAGAAATTAAAAGAATTACAGAAGAAGGCATTACAGCTACTAGGGACATCAAATTGCTACTAAATCAGTTTGTAGAGCAAACATTTTCCGACGTACTAATGCCTAACAGACTAAATGAAGCAGTTTTCCCAGGAGACTATTATCCTTGCCGGGGTTCACTCTGCAATCTTTGCACAGAAGTCCTACATCGACCAAGAAGATTTACAGGAAATGACAAATAAGTGTAAACAAGAAAATAGAGAGGATTTCTTTTTGTGCCAACCTTTTGAAGATGCCATTGATCGTGACACTGTAACATTTCTGTTTTGTCATCAGACTAAGTGGCAACAGCAGCTACTGTTGCGGCATGGTAGAATATGCCTGCTGGATGCTACGTACAAAACATCCAAATATACCTTGCCTATTTTCTTTTTGGCAGTAAAAACAAACGTTGGCTACAGTATAGTTGATACATTTGTAGTGCAGTCTGAGAGTACGAAATTAATTGCTGAGTGGTATCCTACATATTGGATGACAGACTACAGTGAAGCTGAAATATGCGCCATTGAAACCATGTATCCGAGCAGCATTACATACTTGTACTCATTTAATAGGTAGCAAACCTGTTTAAAGTGGTTAAGGAAAAGTGTCAGCATAGATTCAGGCAATGCAGAAGAAATTTTAGTCTTGTGGTGTACTCTTGCAGCTTCAGTACGTAAAACTGATTTTGAAAAGAATGTAGAAATAATGAACAACAGCACTGTCATGATAAAAATATGAAAGCAACTCACTATTTAGCTACACTGTGGCTGCCAGAAGCACACATACGGGTACAAGTCTTTAGAGAAAAATAATTTATTAGAATAACCTACACCAACAATGGCATTGGAAGTCAAAATTAAGCATTCATACCTCTGCCACAACTCTGACAAATCTCTCACTCGAATGTTGAAAACAGTCAATATACAGTGGAACCTCGTTAATACAAACCCTGTTAATACAAAGTTCTCATTAGTACAAAACGATTTTTATTCCCCTTGGGATGGGACAAGAAATGAAAAAATTACTTTAACGTTTGTTAAATATTTTGTTTATGCATTAAACCATGCAATATCAAGTTCTGAAGTAAAATGGAGTCATGTTGTTGAAAAGTCTATTTGATTTGTGGGGATAAACAGGGTGACCAAAATTTTAGAAACTTTTTAAGGTTTTAGTGAACACCTGATAATATAAACCTCATTACAGTATTACAAACAGCAAAAATTTTGGTCCTTTCAGGTTTGTATTAAAGAGGTTTGATTGTATATTTGCCAGATCTTTATTAAAAATACTACTATAAAATGCCACCGTCAAAATGATCAAATCAACAATGCCCTCATGCTAAATTTAATTAAACGTGTTCTCACAAGAAATACAGCTGCCCAATATGATTTCACGGAATACTGTATTACAGAAATTTCAGAGGGAATTTCAGGTGTACAGAGTTCTACAGAACCAACAAAATATTTTTATCAACTTGGATGATGCAACATGTACTTGCATTGACTTCATGACCTACAGATTCCCTTGCAAGAATGTGTGTGCATTTTTTTAAGTTTGGGGCATCTTGGTGTTTCTCCCAGCTTAATCCCGATTATATTAACAGTCCGTACATCAGATGAAACTTTGAAACGCTTAGAAACAAAAATGTTTGGTTGTAATTAGTATAGTATACATAAAAAAGATACTTGATAACCTGCTTCAGACTTCTTGTTCAACAAAAATACTATATACGATACGACATTGTGTTTTCCATGAACATACATTCAAACCTCCTTACAACATATTTTTTCTATTACGTTCACATGCGGGAGTCTGTTTACTTTTTACGCGCACTTTCCCTTGTATCGTCTGCTGGCTGCTATCTACTCTGCTCGCGAGCAAGGTAGATCTACGGTGATCTGGCGCCGGGATCGAGTTGAACATTTTGAGATCTTGAGAGCCAGTAGATCTTTATCGCGTGACGTTTCCTACCGTTTTACTCGCTATCGAGTGGATCCGAAATAGTTTCCGTAAGCGCTTTGAATAGATCGTCACGTGACTACCCAGAAGGATTATACCTTGTAAGTTTCGGTAAGCGCCTTGAATAGATCGTCACGTGACTACCCAGAAGGATTATACCTTGTAAGTTTCGGTAAGCGCCTTGAATAGATCGTCACGTGACTACCCAGAAGGATTATACCTAGTAAGTTTCCGTAAGCGCCTAATGCTAACAGTTCGGGGGCCAGCATCAATGTATCGGTCGCATCCTGCCAAAGCTATACCGGTTTGATGTCTGGTCGGTGTCACTCACAGGATTTCACATGTAGGACACATATGTGGTCATACCAATGTAGATGGGATATCACGGGAACTGCAGTTTTCTCTGTCGGTTGGTTTGATAGATACATAACATGTTAACAACATGGATAGGCCTACCTTGTATCTTAAATAACATTGTTTTGGTAATATTTATAGGGGGTATCCAATCGAGGAATAATAAGTTGCTCAGCAATAAAATAAAAGTAAACAAGTTATACAGATGATAACTATGATGACTAATCAGTTATATTTAAGTTTCTCGAACACGAGGCTAGGTTCGTCCAGTCACTCAATGCATGCAAGCAAACTTTATTTGGTTCACTTTATAAACGCTTGAGGTGAAACTGTACATATTTTGAATTTATAATGTATGAACGTATACTGTAATCAAACATTTTTCAATTTAATTTTTTTAATACAACACGAAACGTTGCAATGTAGGCGATGTCGAACAGACCAACCTCATTTGTTTTCCCAAGTGTTGCTGGTGGAGCTTTGTTTGTTTCGGCCAATCACAAGCTGGCAGTACTGCTGGTTTAGTCGCTGTCCTCTGGTCTGCCATGTGTTTTGTTTTCCTTATGTATATTTTGCCATTCTTTAGCAAGTGAAAATGTTGAAGGCAAAAAAAATGAAGAAAATGGCATTAATACATTATTTAATACTATACATAATAAACATTGGCACAAAATTTTCTGCATTCTCAGTTAAAATAGCAGAGAATCTACCGAGATAAACAGTACTGTAATTCCCATTCCATGTTTAAAATGTAAACCTAAAGAATTGCTAGTTTTGTAAACATTCTGTTATAATAACTCTTAGGCCGGTAATTATAAACGTCTATCGAAGTACAACCAATCTCCCTCCACCCTAATCTGGAGTTCTGCACATTATAGACCTCTTTCAGAGAGCGGCGGATAGCCGGCGAACAACCATTCGCCACCAAGTTTCCACTTTTTGGGAGATTGCAGGTGAATGACGGCCAGACCTCATTCGGCGAATCACCAGCTGTTCTGTAGAGACCAGTTATGAAGAATGGCGAGGAATTTTAACTAATTCATGCGGCACATGGATGAAGTTGTCAACTATTATGAATAAATAGATGACCAAACACATGCGCGACTACCCAAAATATATATTAGGTACATGGAAGATCCCTTTTCAACTGCAGTTCATCTCTGCGCGATACATCGCAAGCATTACACTCTGCAGTGATTTTCTTCCACTTTTCCTTTTATTGTAGTTGGACACTGAGTCAGTTTCCTTATTTGTAGTTATGTTTTTGTATTTTTTATCAGGTCAAAAAAATTGCTTTTTGTTTAGGAGTGTATCGCACTGTCGAATGTTTTTATCTTCCATAGTCAAACTTTTCCGCGGCTTCCTTCAATCACTTTGAATATCTCACGTGTGCCCCACTACAAAGAGAACAAAATTGTTTACAGACAAGGAAAACAAAATCGAAACGATTTTATTTTTAAAGCTAGGTGTGTTCATAGCAGTGGTCTTTGAGCACTTGAGTCTATGTTCGCTGCTAAAAATGAAGCTGTGTTGCCAAATTTTATGAAGGAGAACCATCCAACTCTCATTCAGCCGGCGATCTCCTGGCGATCCATCGGCAGACAACTATAGTGTAGGAAGGGTGGAAGATCGCCAGCGAACTGCTGCGTGAATAAAGGCCAGGGGCTTGCCAGCAAGCCTTCGGAGGACGTTTATAACTACGGCCCTTAGTCTCGATCATTTTGTATGCTATTATGCTCTCTCATAGTAGAATGTTTTCAACTTTCATTGGTAGTATTTTTATAGCAAAATTAAATGCACGTTTCTCAGTTCCGGATACATTTGGTTAGTAAGTTTTGAAGCTTGGTTGTCTGAGACCGTAGTGGTTACCTGTAGTAAAACTCTGGACTGGACTAAACTTGGACGGGATTCAATATGGTTTAAAATGTGTTTGTAGTAAAATTGTTGATCCAGATTGACATGTAAATGTAGAGTGAACTTGGACTGAACTTCTTGTGGAGTCATAATTTTGCCAAATATTGAATTCGGAACAAATTACTGTCAGAAATCCGAAAAGTAAATACTTGGTTACATATTTTGTATGAATTTTTTGACAGAAGATTTATTTTCTTTTATTTTGCTTTTACCTTAATTATTTTAACAATAAACAATTTTATTTAACTTTCCCAGGATGAGTCTAACCTCTTACATAACCAAGAAATGATTCAGTATGGTGACCACTTCGTCTTCGCTCAGTTCCGTCCGATCAGTGTTTAAAGTCGATGTTTCAAGCCAGAGTCTACACTTCAGTCCACCTCGCAGACTGGACTCTTTCTACTCTACTGTACTCCAGTCTGGAACATTTCAATCAGGATTACTTAGGGCCGTAATTATAAACGTCCTCCGAAGGTTTGCTGGCAAGCCCCTGGCCTTTATTCGCGCAGCAGTTCGCTGGCGATCTTCCACCCTTCCTACACTATAGTTGTCTGCCGATGGATCGCCAGGAGATCGCCGGCTGAATGGGAGTTGGATGGTTCTCCTTCATAAAATTTGGCAACACAGCTTCATTTTTAGCAGGGAACATAGACTCAAGTGCTCAAAGACCAATGTTATGAACACACCTAACTTTAAAAATAAAATAGCTTCGATTTTGTTTTCCTTGTCTGTAAACAATTTTGTTCTCTTTGTAGTGGGGCACACGTGAGATATTCAAAGTGATTGAAGGAAGCCGCGGAAAAGTTTGACTATGGAAGGTAAAAATTCGACAGTGCGATACACTCATAAAGAAAAAGCTATTTTTTTGACCTGATAAAAAATACAAAAACATAACTACAAATAAGAAAACTGACTTCGTGTCCAATTACAACAAAAGGAAATGTGGAAGAAAATCACTGCAGAATGTAATGCTTGCGATGTATCGCGCAGAGATGAACTGCAGTTAAAGGGATCTTCCATGTCCCTAATATATATTTTGGGTAGTCGCGCATGTCGTTGGTCGTCTATTTATTCATAATAGTTGACAACTTCATCCATGTGCCGCATGAATTAGTTAAAATTCCTCGCCATTTTTCATAACTGGTCTCTAGAGAACAGCTGGTGATTCGCCGAATGAGGTCTGGCCGTCATTCACCTGCAATCTCCCAAAAAGTGGAAACTTGGTGGCGAATGGTTGTTCGCCGGCTATCCGCCGCTCTCTGATAGAGGTCTATAATGTGCAAAACACCAGATTTGGGTGGAGGGAGATTGGTTGTACTTCGAAAGATGTTTATAATTACCGGCCTTAATCTACTCCGAGTTGAATCCAGATTGAAATGTTAGTATAAATACACTAAATGTTGGCGGCGGTCAAAACACTATTTTGTAATGTGTCTTAATGACATTTCGTCCTTGTCATTTTCATTCATTGCTACAGTGGGCATATGTGGAAACATTTCGTAAATAAAATGTAATTACTAACACACTGCAACACATTTTAAGAGCATAGTAGGCGGCGCCCTTTAGACGTTTTTCAAGGAACCTGTTATTAAATCCATCTTATGCAGGAAATCGTCTCAACCAAATTCGGAAAAATAACCACTTCTTCATAGTGTTTTAGCAAAATAATATCAATACAGTGATGAATATAAGTGTTCTGTCTGACGGCAGGTTATAGAAACAAGGGGGGTTGGGCGCTGGGTGGTGTGAACCAGCCATCCTCTAGGCCAGGTGATACTGTGGTGGTTCGCCAGTGTGTTCCCCAGTGTGTATATGAGAGGACAACACACACCCAGTACTGAATCCAGAGAAGCAACTGTAAATATTCATCTCCCTGGCCTGGAATATAACCCAGGACCTATGGCTCAGCAGTCACGCACTCTAACCCTTAGGTTTTAGAGTTTTCAAACAACAATATCTATGAAAGACGGAATGTTCCACAGCTCGTCCGACATACTTCTTGGCATGCCATTCGGTGTGTGAGCCAATGCTATTTGTGTTATTTGGAACATTGGGAATAACATTATTTTAAAAAGGACTACGAGGCTCCATCCATAAATTAGTTATAGGAGTGAATGTGCTGCGGGCCTTGCTCGAGTTTTCGTTCGTATATGAGCTGCCCGCCTGACTGCTCGAAATGTGTTGTTGGTATGCTTGAACACGACTGGCGTCCTCGTACACGAAATTCGTATACGAAAATCTCGAGTGGTGGCAGGCGGCTGTAACTGGGATTTCGCATACAGAAGCCGTAAAAAGAAGTTATGGAGCAAGATTTCCACAATTAGATTTCTTTCGTTCTTTTTTTACTTTATTTTAAGTTGTCGACAAAGTTTAAATAGAAACGCGCCACTATTTAAGGTATGTGTTACAAATGTGATTCACCTCTTTAGTGATAGTATATTATTTAGTGATTAAGCGCATGTAAAAAAATTCTGTAAAATAAACAGAGTATTTACTGATTCTGAACTAGCTATTTTAAGATTAATTTAGTGCAATATTTGATTAAAGCCATTGACATTGCATGTTATGAGCCGTATATTTTTGCGATTGACTGAAACATACACATTTGTGCCTTTTCAATAAACTCAGAAAATTATTAACAAAAATGCACTAAAATATTGACGGCCAAATAAATAAGATAAACATAATAAGAATGGGTGATTCATCGCAAGAAAAGTTAAACATGTACTAGGTTTCATTACTGTTTCTACATAGAGATATCTCCCTCTCCCTTAATAGAGTATTCACATACATTTGGTTATTCGTCTGTGAACAGATCATTGTTGAATCACAAAGTGCAACAAACAGTAATATTTTGTAATTATGACGACTGTTAAAAAATATATGTATAAGAGCGGTTCATTTTATTTCAGTAAAATACTGGGGAAAAAGTTCTACAAGTTAACAGTAGGTGTTTGGCCTCTCACAACAAATTTAAAAAAATTTTGCTCTGAATAAATTAGACTGCTACAAATTAATTACGTGAAATATTTACTATAACTACATTTCTGTAGCATAAAATTAAGTAACTATAGTTTCTTGAAGCCTTCGTTTCGTTAGTCATCTGATAGGAATAAGTAACTCTTTATGTTCAACTATTCGTTATTTATTTCAAAAATTTCACTTTGGTTCAAGAAAAGTGGTATTAATTAATGTAATTTACCGGGGAAGCGCAGCTGAATATTTGTGAGGCGCATACATGAATAATTTCAAGAGTAATTTACGTAAGTGTACATTTGCATCATTGGTAGTTTCATCTTGTGACGTCATAGCACTTACTACAGTAATTTCAAATTTATTTTTTTGTCTTAATTAATATTTTTTTTCTGTTTATAACAAGTTTATAACCAGGTATAAGGAAGTATGCGGCAGGATCCAACATATTAATTGGGGATGCTAGTAAAGAAATTAACATTACAATTTTATTCAAAATTTAAAATTTATCTGTTAAAGCAAGAGAAAAGTATTAAATTTTTACGTGTCAATTTTGTACGAGTTATATCGTGTTTGGACTCATTTTAAAGCTAATTTAATTTCAAGCAACTTTTCTAAGTAAACTTTTCTCATATTTTGCCTTGTTTGGATTTTTTAAATTTTAAGTAGCCTCTTAGCTTGCTTCTTCTGGAATTAGATATATTTGGCAGGCTGGTCAAAGTTCACTTGGTTGGAAGCACGTACAGAGAAGTGCTGGCTTTTAAAATTTCAGATAAGCTCTGAGCTAGCCTGTGCTAGGATGGATTTATCTGGCAGGCAGGTCAGAGTTCACTCGCTTGGAAGCACGTACAGGGACGTGCTGGAATGTGGGGGCTCTGCAGGGCGTTTCTCGATCGACGTGGGTGGTAGTGTCGGGCGCAAAACTCCGAAAAGGTGGTGATCTGCGACAGATTAATGACGCTGCACATTCCCAATTAATAAAGTTAAGTAATATGATAGAATAAAACGCTTTGTAAATTTATCAGTAACTATGTTACATGGTTTGCTTCCTTAGTAAACGTCAATTAACCAGCTTTTTAGGCAAGTTGGATCCTGGTGTATCCCTCCGCCTTTCGGCCGAGTAAGTCCGGGTGTCCAACCAGGAAAGCTAGTTGTGATCCATCGGAGCTAGGGAACGGTCGCCGGGAGATGGCCGGCTGAGTGTTTTTAAGTTGTGGCGTAATGGCGTCAGGAAGAGGACGTGGTAGATGTGGTAGAAGGGCGGTGAAGCCTAGAGGGCGTATTCGCGAGTAAAGTGGGCTGTGTTGCCTTCACTAAATTCCTCAAATATACATATACATATATATATATAAATTTCTTTTGCAGTGTTTATTAAGAGTAGTAGGCTACTCAAGTAAGTAGGTGCAAGAAATAGCTGCACATGTGAGTATCGCACTTTTACGACACCGTCGGGTAAAGTAAGTTACATATTGGTACCGCGTAGTTTAGGTCGTTTTCCGTTGTGGAGCAAACTGAGGCAGATCACAACCGATAATAGACTTGGACGAACACTCATGACTTGGTGAATTCCGCCACTGGTGTTACCTATTCACGTTCACGCCTTAAGTAGATTAAGTTACTGAAAGAAATTTTTGTACATTACTGTGCCATGTGTGTCTGATGAACTGTTAATAAATGAGACTGAAGGTATAACAAGTATAAAAAAATTTGCTTCTTTTTCTTCTATGCAAACCTCTTAGGTAAACACCTCAGGCTATCCGGGAATATAAATAACAAAAAAAGAAAAGTCTTAATTTGATAAGTCGTCACCGGCAACAAGGATCAACATAATCTACAACATCATACATATATACAGCACCACCACATTCTGTCGCCGCAAACAGGGACTCGATACCAAACATCATCTACAGCAGCAACAGAGAACAGACCCACCACAATCTCTACAAACATAGGCAGCTGGTGTGATGCACTTCATATTCTTGTAGTCACAGTCATTAATTGGTCTCAGCAGAACTACGTGTGTTTTCTTTGTTCCCAGTGTTCTGAGGAACATGCTCCCAAAATATGTTGGTCAAGCTGTAGAACACTCTGTATAATATAAATTGTTTTTTTTTTTTCTTTCTAAAATTAGAATGTGAATTATTTTGACTTGGTGATGTGTTTTGTCGCCCACAAAATTAAAGTCAGATTTACAGCACTTGGCAATCCACACGAACAAGGCTGTTATTTTGGAACCTCGTTGTACAAACCCTGTTAATACTAAGTTCTCATTACTACAGAGGGGTTTTCAATCATTTGGAATTAGACGATCTATATAAATTACTATTAAATTTAATGCTCAATATATATTTCCTTTATTTGTGAAACTATTTAATATCAAGTTTAGTTGTTAAAGAAGGCATTGTGGTGATAAGCCAGATTGGGGATGAAAAGCCTGTAAAAATATGTACAGGCTTTTGTAAGTTTTGCAAATACCTGTTAATACAAACCTTATTATTAAAAACTCCAAAAATTTAGATACCTTCAGGATTGTAACAAAGAGATTCAACTTCATCAAATTTAAATGAAATGAAAGCTTTATTCAAACTTGAAGCAAGTTACGTGAGCAAGGTTGCCACACAAGTCAAATTCAAGTGAAATGCAAGCTTGCATGCTGTCTGGGGAGAGTTCCTTGATTTTTCTCAACACCATGCAATTTGTTTGGTAGATATGCTCTGGATAATTGGCTGACAAATGTGTTCCAGATTTAAGTTAACTGTATTTTTTGGGGGTCACTTCAAGTAAATGCAATGCCAATTATCAGTGATACACTTTGAAAGAATAGATGAGACGCAAATAAACATATTACCAAACGACGATTGCATGCTGCATTTAGATTGGAAGTTTTTGAGCATCTTCAATGATGATAGTCGCAACCACAGTAATACAGTACACAAATGGCAAGTGTGTCACATCGATAAGAATTTCGAATTGACCACACATTTCACCCCCCCCCCCCCCAAACTGCTTCAGGGGCTCCCATTGAAGTGGGTTATACATGCTAATAGTAATGTCCTTGTCATTATACGATACCGTCAACTGGGTTCAATAGGGACACTGGTGTGAATAGGGACAAAATTTCTAATCAAAAGATCCAATACGCTGTTTTAAAAACAAAGTTTTTCCTTAAGGTTGGCAGTTAATAATTTTACAAAGAGTAATTGTATTGGAAGATAGTTTGATTAAAGATAAAGGTTTAAGCTAGGATTCTGTTTGAAATTTTGTCCCTATTCGCCTCAGCATCCCTATTGTCCCCAGTTGACGGTACCAGCTTTTATCTGGTAAATCATTTGGAACAGATGATCCTGTGGTGTCTTAATTTTGACCATTATGACATTTATTACCTGTGCAAATAAACGTAGCAGCATTCTAGGTAGCATTTATAAATTTCTTTTATTGTTTTTATTTAATTTGGAACTTAATTAATGTCACTGTGTTTCACAATCATCCATAGACTGTTATGCTATAGATTCGTCGAGGACATCACCTGTAACAAGAAATATACACAAGCAGTAAGCCAGTTATCTTTATTTAAAAATGGTTTTATCTGTGTTTAATACAGTTCTTACATAATAAAGTGACCCATAAAAGATTTAACTTTTGAAGAACTTCACCAGTCATTTCTTCATATACATCAACATTAATGGCTTTTCTCCAACTTTGATTAGCAGGTGAGTAAAGCTGTTTGTATTTTCCTATTTAAATATAACAAATGTAAAGGACAATATGGGAAAGTCCAGCTTTTTAGCTTTGTAAAGCGCGAGAAGTGTTGCCGATGGCGAGAGCTGGAAACTCTAGCAAAATTCACATTATGTCTGTATTTTCTATGGTGTTTAAAAATTTACAGACAGAATTTCTCTTAGGCTAATGGCATGAGAAAGTGTTTGATATTATTTTCATAAGTTAAAATTTTAAAGAATTTGTAAACAGAGTATGGTTATACCGCTAAGATAAACAATTTATCAAAATGTATTTTTTATCAATTTATGAAATACTTTCTTCGCTCAAATCACATGTACAAAAAATCCCGAGTTGAGAGTAGCACTTAACCTTATGCACTTTCATTTATTTATTTGACGATAATAAGTAATAAGAGGATTTCTAGAGTAAAACCATAATTTTTGATATTTTCATACGACATTTTTATTTTTAGATACGGTTATTTAACACACAATTATTGCTTTTGTGTCACATGAATATTTTTTTAAGTGTTATTATTTCTATTTAATTTTGATTACAATATAATATTAAAGTGTCACCACTAGTCACAGTGGCCTTCACTGTCAGTGCTCGAGACCACATTGCAGTAGTAAATACCCACCAACTTTTTAATAGAATCATGTGCGTTGTCAAAGAACTACCTACATCAGTTGAGAGACTGTTTCAAATATGAGCTTGCACTATAGATCCTGCATTGTTCGACAATGTATCATTGAGGAAGGGGAGTAAATCATCTTTATTCACACCCTTCACTCCAAGAATCCCTGAGGACTGCATTTATGGTATAGATTGTGGTCGCTTACTCTGTAGCTTAGCCCCAACCTTCGACGTATAGAACTGTACTTCACTCACACTGCTACACTACGTTTATTGTTTCTCATTATGGAAACATCTATGTTATTGTATTTTATGGCTATCCAGAGGAACCGACAATTAAATGTTGTGAACAACAAAGACGATAATCCAGAATGATGCCTGCAGCTATCCATTTCCAAGAAAACACAATGACTACAATACCACAATCTGAATTTCTCGCTAATAGAAAAAACTAATAGTCTCTTATTGAACATCTTGCAAGTCACTGCAGGGATTCAAACATTCAAGTACGTTTAGCTGATGTTCTTATTGTCTCAGTGGTTCTACATATGACACGAACTGGATCCACAGTTGTTGTAGGTCAAGACACTGATTTGCTTGTACTACTAACTTCTCTTGCAGCACATACTGACCATGTTAGTTTCTCCGCCCAGCATCAGGCTGAGAAAATAAGGGAACTTTATTCTGCATTGCAAGACAACCGAAATTACTAGGTGAAGTATGCAATGTTTTATTGTTTGCACATGCTGTAACTGGATGTGACACAACATCTTCACTCTTTAGCAAGGTAAAGTAAAAGCACTGAAAATATTGCAGGAATATTACGAACTTAGGACAAGCATAAAAGTCTTCACTGGCTCATCTTCAACGAAGAAACAAGTTTCTTCAGAAGGGGAAAATTTTCTTTTAAATTTTTGTGGTGCTATTCAAAGTCGTTCATTAGATGAATTGCGATACTAGATGTAGGCCTACAACCTTTAACAAAAATCATTCGATCTTGCCCTACTGCCTTTAACAAGTGATGCAGCTGCTCAATATTCATACAGTGTTTACCTACAAGTTCAACACTGGAAAGTAAATATACTACAACCTAGTGACTGGGGATGGGCCAGACATAATCATGCTCTGCTGCCTGTTGGCTCTACTCAAGATCCAGCACCACAATATCTACTGTGTAGCCCATAATTTCCAGAAGATGTAAATCGCACTGTTCAAGAAACTATGACTGTGTTGAAGCTGGGCTTAGATGATCTGATATGTGCAAAGTTTGCCGATGACTGTCATAATGAACCGCGTGGAACCAAGTGAATATTCTGATTGTGAAATTGAAGATATGGAGTAATTCAAGGTGATTAAGATTTTCATAATTCTTTCTTTGTACATTAGTCAAGTAATTAGTTCTTTGGTGGTAAAATGCTACATGGAGGACGATGCAAGCATAAATTTTAACCAAAATTTTACCACGAATATCTAGATGTAGGAAACTGATCATGAAGAATACAGTTCACAAAAATAATCAAATTAATAAAATTCCTTCAAATGGCTTTATACCATCCTAAGATTACAATGTACTGCTAATGTATCAGTCCAATGTTGCTCTAATTTGAATGCAACTGAAACTTAGATTGAGTGTTGTTTATTTTTATAACAGTAGCATGTATTTTTCATGTAAAAGATAACTGTCTTCACACGTCAATCACAATATGATACTAAATTGACAGTTGTAGCAAAAGTATATATGAATAGTATTTTAATAACAGTTATGTAGAACATGTTTAGTAGAGGAACATTGTTTACAATAACTACCATTTTCAAAAGAGACCAAACAAAACCATTATTTGTGATCATTTTCCCACATCTTGGTTTTAGCACAAATTTTATATCCAGAGACTTTCAGTATTATTTAAGATGAATATACCTAGGCTCATATCTATTCATAGGCTTGTGTGAACTTTATTTACTTTAAATTAATTAATTAAAGCATCCTGCTTGCTTTCTAGGATTCTAGGGTAATATTACATAATTTATTTAATAAGTGTGCTCTCTCACATTTGAGGCGATGAGAACCAGAGTGGCCTAATCCATAATATGTGAAATGGAGATATTAATGTTTCAAAATATCCATGTTATTTAGAATGCTGTAAAAAATATATTTCTTAACCTACGTATTTAAAACTTGGCACAATGATATTAAATATAAGTGTTTACAAGTAAAGAAATTTTCAAGACTACTTCATATTTCAGCCAAAATTTGCAGCAAAAAATAATATTCTGACACTTTACAAAATTCACAGAAATGACAAGTTGTAAGGTTAGGCCGAAATGACTGAGAATTTTGTGCTAAATATTGTGTATTTTCTGAAGTAACAAAATTTAATTACGTATGAAGCTTTAACATAATATTCATATTTACAAAGTAGCATAAATTTACATACTGCAAAACTAAATCTTTATAAAACAAGGCAATTTTCTAAACCAAACAGTTCTCTCCATGCATATAAATTGCTGCAATCATAACCATTAAAGGCATTACAAGTTAACATGAACACAAAGATAAAATTTCAGTTAAGACTACATACAGTTTGTCTCAGAACATCCTTTTTGATACTTTTAAACCATTGGTTATCTAACACTCATCTTCATCCTTATCCACAAAAATCTTGTCTTCTTCAGAAGAATTTTTATTTATATTTAGATAAAACTGATGATACACTGGAGGAATATATGGTAGTAAAGATTTCAAGTCAGTATATTTCACTTCTGTAATGGACCTTCCTTTTGGGTAAATACATCTTAACGATTGGCGTGCTGGGTTGCGAGAATATGTATGTTTACGAATATTCACAGCAAAGAAATCAATAATTGGCGAGTTTGTGTACTTGAAATGGAGCATGTAAGGTTTCTCGGAAGTCAGGCGAATCCATTGCATTTTTAGTCACTGAACCTTTTCGTTTTCTTCGTCAATTTTCCTGTTAGTTATTTCGTTTCCGTGTTCAGTGTAGCTAAAAAAGTCATTGGCATCCATTGTTATAACTTGAAAAGGTTTTTTCTTCCTTGCATTCAAAATAACCGGAACCCAATGTTCTGGCACAAATACATCTTTATAATTTTTTTTCTTTTTCGATTAATCCGAAGTCTGGGTCACATGGCAAAAATGAATGCCCTGATACAAGGAATTTATGGTCAATCAATTTTACAGAAAATTGTGGGCTGTTGCAAACATGATTCATGAAAGCAACCATTTTTATGTTTCGGTTATGCCGTCCACACTGGTCACTGTACATGATTAAATGTTATATTTTTACATAGTTTTTTATGAAATGCAACAGACATGAAGCTATTTCTTCCGGTCCTCTGGATGCTTTGGTTTCATCCCATGTATACATCTTCGCCTCATTTGTCGCCAGGTTATGAATTCCTAGGATGTATGTCCAAAGTTGCCTCTTATAGTAGCATACACCTGTTGAAACAACAGGTGTGGGTAAAGTTTTCATAAGATCAAATGTGATAACAGTACAATTAGACTGAGCTTCCTCTCCATCTTTCTTCATTTCAGAACGTGCCAGCTCTGCTTTCCTCTGGTGTAACTCTAGTTCTATTTTCAACCTGTTCTTTTCGTCTGTG
>PNEQ01000635.1:0-34059 GCA_003012365.1 Medauroidea extradentata | reverse complement strand
TCCTGTGCTATATAAACTGCAGCAAGTTGTGCTCGCAGTGAAATAACATCAAAAAAATTACCATACAGATTTAAGACAGACTGAAAACTAGTTTCGGGAAAACAGTCTCGATGTTTTTTGAAGTTGTTTGGTTCTAGAAGCTCTAGGAACTGCAGAGATTCTAAACTGGAAAATCTGACGTCCATTTGCTGAATAACAGGGTCAATAATTTCATAGTACAAACGCCGGAAAAGTGTTTTGTGATCACTACTATCACTGTGCTGAAAACGTTTCCTTTTGATTTCTTGTGCTTCGGTATCTATTTCAGCATTTGTTTTTCTCCCAAATAGTTTCAAAATAGTTTCGTTTTTTTGAAGAAGTTGAGATAACTCCTTTACTTTTACAGTGCAGTACCCAATGTCATGCAACTTAGTCTGCAGAATACTGAACAAAACATCTGTGTGAGGGAAAATGTCAGCAAAAACCTTTAACAAAAAATTGAAGTTGAAGTCTTTCAATGAAACTAGAAAACCTTTGGCATTTATGACAGATTCTTGATCCCAGTTTTCTTCAGGGTCACATATTTTTTCTAACAGGCAAATAAGTTCGTCTCGGTATTCATGTACTGAGCCAACTAAGCGTGACTTGAAGTTCCAGCGTGTGGCTGAGACTCGAGGCAATCTCTTATTTACGACATCATCAAGGGCATTTGTTCGTTTAGTGGACTTCGTAAAAAATACAGCCAATCCACTTAATGTACTGAAAAATATTCTGCAGTCTTTTATTGAACATGCAGATTGTGATAACACCAAATTGAGCCTGTGAGCCATGCAGTGAACAAATATAGCCTGAGGATATTTTTGTTTTACTTTCGCTTGTAGGCCATTCAAACGACCAGCCATAACATCAGCGCCATCATAGCTTTGAGCTAACAGTTTTTTCTCGCAGCCGTAATCAGCCAATAATTGGTCAACAATGCTGTAAATGGCCTCAGCAGTGCGATTTTCAGACACATCAAAAAATCCCATAAACCTTTCTTGTACTTTACCACCCTCCCCAATGTACCGAAATATGTAGGAAAGTTGAGCCTGATTGTTTATATCTGTTGTTTAATCTAGGCTAATAGAAACAAATGTAGCTTTTTCAATTTCGTTTCTAATACGTTCGCTGACTACGGTACCTACACTAGAAATCAAATCATTTTGTATTAGATTTTATAATCCTGTAAAAACTGAGGATGTTTCAAGATGATGTTTTAAAACTAAATCATACTGGCTGATGAGGTTAATTAGTTCAACATAATTCCCTTTGTTTTTTGAGTCGTGTTTTTCGTTGTGGCCTCTGAATGGAAGTTCCTGCTTTGCTAGATAACAAACAACATCTACAAAACGCCTTAAGATTTCTCGGTTCTTTTTAACCAATTCGTTGTGTTGTTGATGGCGTATTTTTTTTTTTGTCGTCAAGCAAGTGGTCTATCCTAATCTTGCCAAAGGTTTTCTCACAAAGAATTGCTTGCAAATGGGTCTGGGACAAGCAATGTTTTTTTTTTTTTTTTTTAGCTTTGTGCAAATTGCCCATGTCAATGTATCCAGTTTTGCTCCACACATTTTTTTCTTTGGCAAAAAGCATACATGGCTAGCAAAAAAGTTTACTGAGTAATGAGAAGCCTGTTAACCACTCATTTTTTAAATATAAACAGCAATTAAAATGTCTAACAAAAGATTTTCCGGTTGTTTTTATGTCTATGTCAGGAGTCGGTCTCCCCACAGCCAAACACTTTTTTTTTATTTTCAAAAGAAGAGGAATTAAAATCAGAACTCAAAACATCGCAAATAACGCAGTGGCTGTGTTCTCGACTGGGGCCGGGTTGAGGGTCCCGCTCCATCCCGGACAGCATAAGCTGCGGATCTCACAGCTTACCTTGTTGCCTCATAGGCGGCAGTCACAGACGGAAGTTTCCACATGCATAAAATGTTCTTTAAACTGGCACTGTGTTTATTTTTATACACTTGTTGCGCATTGAAAACTGAATAAGATTTGTATTATGTTGGTTGCACAACACTACACAACTCCCGAACATAAACAAACTGCCTTCCGCTGCCTGGCTGCCTGCCGACCACGCGGACACGAAGCTACGGCCAGGGCCAGCTGCTCTGCCTCACGGCCGTAGAATAACAGGTCTGGACACTCGCCTGGATATTTGACCCCCTTGTTGTTTGGCTGTAGTTCACCAAGTTACCGAGAATATTGTGTTTTATTGGCGCTGATGTTACGGCGGTCGGACTAAACTGCGCCCACTTCCTTTCCGCTAAGATTAACAATTTATCAAAACGTAGTTTTTATCAATTTATGAAATACTTTCTTCGCTCACTAATTTAAGAAAAGGCTCCATCAATCTTTATTTACTTTATAAATTTAACAATGGAAAAAAGTGGACGGAGTTTGAGTCCGACCGCCCGGAAAACAGCGCCAAAAAGTTTGACATTCTCGGTAACTTGACGAACTATAGCCAAACAACAAGGGGGTCAAGCAAAATACATTGTTAGATAGGCGAGTGTCCAGACCTGTTCTTCTACGACCGTGGTCCAGACCTGTTCTTCTACGACCGTGCTTTGCCTTCAGCGGGCCTTGCACGAACATTTCCGAAGTAGTCTCACGAAGATACACGAATCCTTTCCCACCTCTTCGCTTTCACGTTACATGCCGGGTGGACGAAAACATTACGCTGCCCGCCGCGGCCCGCAGCAATGATCACAGAGTACGTATTCAATCCATTCTCGCGCGCGGATAATATTGGCACATGAATGAACGAGGGTTTTACCAGATAGCAAAAAATATTACATTAGAGAACATCACAGGGTAAGCAGTGCTTACCTAGCGTCTATTGAATACACGCCACTGCTCATGGATAATTTTGATGTGAGTAATATTTTTTATGTTCAATCATTAGAACATATTTTTCTATGTAATTAATCAAAAGGGTATTTGAATTGGTAAATAAACTATTGAAGATTAATCAATACACACTAATGTTTGGTAAGGTTAAATATTGAGGATCATCATAATGCTATTCCATGAGAAACGGAGAATGACTAATACAAGGGCGGAGGAAACTGTAGATCCTGAACTATACATGCTGACCAGCGAAAATTCGAAATGCCAAAATCCAAAATGATCTCGCTGGGGAAGAACATGCTTGCACCTTAATAATATAGACATAATACAGGCTTCCACATCCAACATCATCCTTAATTTTCGGATGAAAAGAGAAACATAAAATTGCATTTGAGATATTCATGTAGACCTACTCAGTGTTTTTAAAGGAAGTATTGAGTCGAATACTCGTCAGGTTATCAAGCTATTGATGATATCTGGAAAACACATTTTACGTTTTATCAACACATCAATTTATGAATCTCGAAATACCTTAAAATATTTTTATGTATCTTTACACAACAAATTGTAGCAAATACCGAAATAGTAGCTCTTCATGTAGCTAGGCCTCGTTTAAACTTCAAAAAAATATTTTGCCATTTTTCAGCCTCTTGATTTTCGAATTCAGGAAGTAACTTGGGTGGCTACACCAAGCCACCATTTAAGTTTTATGATTCTTGATCCAGCCTTTCAAGCTGTGAGTTAATGAGTGATACGTTGGTAATTGAGTGAAGGGGGCACTTCATTACTTATATGAATATGAATGACTATTCAACTTAATAATTCTTGTAATATAACGAAATTTAAAGTGAAAAATACACTGAGTTACATCGTCTGTAAAGCGGTATATTGAATGGTTTTATGGTGAATACGCCTACAACTTATTATGTAGTACTTAATGTTATAAATACCGAGAATATTGATAGTTGTTAGTATAATTAAGAATGTATATAAATTTCTTTATAATCATTAGTGAAATTGTATTTTTAATTATGTAAATTTGAAGAGTATTTGATACAAACATGTAATGTACGTAACTATTTCATCATACTAAATGAATATTGTTCATAAAGTCTGAAACTAAATTGTATTTTCTCGTACTATACTATTGTGGACATATGCGATTGAAAATTATGTAGTCCCAGAAATACGTATTTTTGAGATGAGCATACCTGCAAACTTTTACGGATTGTCCGTAAAATGCACGGAAAGTACGTACGTTTTACGGTTTTACGGAGGACAAGACAATTTTACGGATTTCGGGACGTTCGATAATGTTATGTGTACATATCTGCCATTATTTATAAATTAATAGCCGACAAATATGTTTTGCGCAAAGCCTACCAACATGATACGTGTTTTTCAGTGTTGTTTCTCTCTGCTATTGTGCATAAACATTCGTAAAATCAGGCCCGGTTTCTCAATGTCTGATTTTCTTCTGATTATCTTCCGATTAAAATTTAACCAATGGTTAGCAACAATATCTGTTTCTAAAGTACTGATTAAGATTAATCAATGGGTTAGAAGTCGGTAACCATTGGTTATCTTAATCATAAGAAGAGGTATTGATTACAGAGTTAAACAGGACTTTTAAAACAAACAAGATTATAAACAATGACAATTTTTAGGTTATGATGACAGATGATTTAAATTTCTTGTTTGAAGAAGATGATGATGTAGAAATAGTAGATTTCATAAACAGGCCAAGACTTTTTCGGGAACGCCCAAGTCACATGTAAATATATGACCATGAATTTGTTATGCGATTGCGGCTGAGTATAAATACTGTCCTAGCACTACTAGAAAAAATTGTACAGCTGGAAGTGACCACAGACAGGTGTGTACTTATTTATTGCATGTTTTGTTTACATCCCATAAACTTTAGTACGTTCTGGTAAATAATATTCTTTTGTAGGTTATGTGAAAACATTTGATGGTTATGTCACATGCCTTTGATGTCTCTATACTCCCATACATTATTTTGCATAATTGGTTGGAAACATGTTAGATGTATGTAATATTACGTATCTTGGGTAATGGCAATAAAAAATATATTTTTATTTCTTCTGAAAAAATAAAACCTACGATTATCAAGGAATCTGGATTGAAAAGTTTTTAATATAAATTTGTAGATTACTTTACATGTTTTTCGATACTTTTGTATGTTATAATACCTATTGTAGGTTATGTTATTGCTACATAATTGTGTAGGTTATATCACATATATAGGTTCTTCGATGAATAAAATTCTACTTCGATTTTCTTCCATGCATCTTCTTTATGCTTCCAAGTTTCGGTGTCAGTTTTTTTGTATTCTATAATACGGGCGTATTTTTCAGCACAGAAACAAAATTTTCGGCACGCGGCCGCTTATTTTTTTCTATTACGTACACAAACACTGCTAACCGGCACAGCTAAATAAACAAATAAAAGCTTTACTGCAGCCAATCAGAAGCTTATATGCCATTGCATGGTTGCCACATTTACCTTAACCGATACTTAGCTAAACATATGATTAAAGTACGTTGAGAAACATTTCAGATTTAATCACCACTTAATCAATAGGTTAAATATAATCATAGGATTAGCTAACCAAGGCTTTAATCAGTCATTGTGAAACCGGCCCTACTGTGGATTCAGCAGTTGGTCACAATGAACTCTACAGGAGCCAATAACAAAATTCGGTATATATTTTGTTCACAGTTTCTTATTGGCGTATTTTAGAGCTAACAGCCAATCTGTTGTTTTCTTGTATGCGCTGTTACAAGATGGCGACGTGCGTTTTTTTTTTTTTTGGAAGCTGAATTTTTAACTTTGAAAACTAAAAATATTTTTCCGCTGTTGTAATGAATATGACATATAACTACAGTGTAATGTGACGAACTTTTGAAGTTGGAAAGACGCATTGCGCACATGTTTATACCGTCGCGAAGTTGAAAGTAAAATTATTTTCTCTTATTGTGAAGCATACGTACAATTATAATATTTTTATATTATATAAGCCAACTGTTATTATTACTACTATCGTAATTTTTGCGCGGCGTTTATTAGTAATTTATTGAAGATATTATGAAGGACTTAACTGTAACTACTATTTGAGGTTACAGGCCTACGTGGAAATCGCGGAATTAAACATAAATTTTCGTAAGTAGGCTTTGAAACCACTGTCATTAGAGCTGAATATTACCTTACAGTATTTTGTAACTCAAAACACAATCCAGTTTGGTATTGGGCTATTTCATGCCACATGTGAAATAAACAAAACTAGTTGTGAAACTATTGATATTTGTAACCATGCTTAAAGGTTGTTTAAAGATGCAAGTGTACATTTTAAATTATAAAATGTATTAAGTGGACAGGAAATTACTCAATGTATAACTTGGCAAATAATAGTTTTAACACATTTAGGTCTTGATAACTATCCTACTTTAAAAACAAATAAACGTTAAAACTATTATATGTGTTATTATGTATACAGTTTATACGACATAGGGACTTAAATGAATTGCACAAAAATTGCCGCGTGCAGTTTACGCAAAATTGTGACATTCTGGAAAAGTTTTACTGATGGTCATTTTGAAAAGTTAGCAGGTATGCATTGCAATGGCGTACATCCACAACAATACAGTGTGTTATTCTGTCCCATTGCAAGAAACAATCAAAGGCATTGGTATTTTCTCATTAACAATTGTCAATTGACTAATAATAAAGTATGTAAGTAATTATTTAGTATTTAGACATACCGAGAAAAATTTTTCAAAATTGATTTTGAAGAGCATTGTTTTTGTGCCTTACGCATACATTTATCCGCTTTTTTTTCTTTACCTACTTGTGTTCGTGGATTTAGTTTAGAATAAATAACCTCAATTATGTGTGTATGTCAAGTTTCTGGTCCATTTAGTACGTGAAAATATCCTAAACATTTGCGGACCGTCACACTGATCTCAATGGGCAAGGTGAATGACACTCTTACAATTAACTTCCCAGTGTCCGGCACTATGTTTTGGAGTCTGTAACACCCCGATCAAATCGGTTTTTAGCTACAACTATAAAACATATCACACTGTTGTACTTTTCAATTTGACTTAAATTAAAGGAATTGTGTGTTCCTTGGCAGAAGAGACGAAATTACTTACTCTCTAAATAAAGTGTGGATATACATACAGCACTGCCTGTTGGCACTTTATTGATCTTGAGGACCACCACAACACTAACAACTATAGTATTTCGACAAAGGTGTTTGCAGTGAAACCTATGAGTAAAATCTGAACTAAACACAGCTGTTTAGTGTCAAACATGCAGCCAGGAAAAACAATATGTAACAGTCAGAAACAACTGTTATTCCTTCCAATGTCGTTTTCCTGATAGTCGTTTCGCTGAAAATGTGAGTATCTTGCTAAACAACCACCGTGTCATTGTAACCACAAATCTTTTCGCATCAAGTCGTTTTGCCGAAAGTCGTTTCGCCGAAATTCGTATGACCGCAGTTATGTTTTCAAACATTCATTTTCTCGAAAGTCATTTCAACGAAAATTGTTTTACCGATTTTTTCAGCATAACCTTTAATTTCACAGAAAATTGTTTTACCGAAATTTCTTTCGCCAAATAATCGTTTTACCGAAAGTCGTTTTCCCAAAAATTCATTTTGCCGAAATTCATTGTCCAGAAAGTCGTTTTCCCGATGCTTTCGGGAAAACAGTTTTCGGGTAAATTGTGTGTACCAGTGAGTGGGGTTAGGTTGAAATGCGAAATCGAAAAGTTTTTGGAAGACTCGGAGAAAAAACTATAGTTTATTTAATTGGATTTATTGGGAATCATTCTGGTATAGCTAGGGACATGGTGAAGTATATAAGGAGGCTTGTCCAGTTGTGATATAGTTATTTAATTAAATTAATTTCACTTAAAAATGTTTACATCGTGAGATGTGAATGGGGTTTGTTCGCAATGCGAAATCTAAAATTTTTTTGAAGACTCGGAGAAAACCCCTATATTTTATTGTATTGGATTTATTGGAAATCATTTGGGGATAGCTAGGATAGGAGTCAGGTTTAAGTTATTAGCTTGAGGAAGGGTGAAGGAATATCGTTCAAGTGTGTTATAGATATTAAAAAATGTACCTTATGTTATGGGGTACGAGTGGGGTTTGGTAATAATATGAAATAGAAAATGTTTCGGAAGACTCGGAGAAACCCCCTTCAAGAAGGTTGTCTACATTTAAGTAAAACAATTGACAGCAGGTGTCACGGACAAGATAGATGCCGGAAACGTGATGGTGTGACATAACTTTTATTACTTTTTAAATTTTGGAATTGTTAAAATTTTTGAAAATTTGAGAGTGACGTCATCCAAGACAGCGGCCATGACGTCATCCACAATTGGCGGCCGTGATATCATCATCAAATCCTATAATCCTATCCTCCACCCTCTTGTCCCAGAACATACTAAAATATACTACTCACCCATTCATTCGCATGTTTCACCCACCCACGTGTCTTTTCAGTCACTCGCCCATATTCTAACTCGTCTCTCCCACTTATCCACCCACTCATCCCACATGCACATTCACACTCATACCTCTCCCACCTATCCCCTCACCTACTTACCCCTTCCACTCACTAATCTGACCAACATATCTACTCACTGATCTCAACACACTCATATTCACTAATGTCATTCACAGATTCACTCACTGATCTGAACAAATCTATACATTGACTAACTTTACATACTTAAATCATTCACTTAACTCACTTACCTATCAATTCACTCTATCCCCCTTACACATACATTCATTAATCTCACCCAACTATTAATTTAATAATCTCACTCATTAGTTCACTTGTTTCACATGTATATACATTTACTTATTTCCCAAAATTATTTAATCACTTTCTCACTTAACTATTAGTGCACTCGTCTAATTCACTAATTCATTCACTCATCTCACCTACCCATTATTCTACTCAACTCATCCAGCCATCTTTCTATTGCACTGTTCACATCTCTCAGACATTCTTATTTTTATGACAACCATTAACAAGAGATATTTAAGGACGTGATAAACGAAAATCTAATAATTTAAAAATAGCTGTCTTTAATCTGATATGGCGCGGGTGTATTTTTTCAATTGTATAAGAGCCAGTTTTATGCTTAAAAAGTACTTTGATTTTTTTAAAATGTATTCGAGGTTGCGAAAAGAAATCAACATGTTTTCACGTAATCCTCTCTTTCTCTCTCTCTCTCTCTCTGTCTGTCTCTCTCTCTCTCTCTCTCTCTCTCTCTCTCTCTCTCTCTCTCTCTCTCTATATATATATATATATATATATATATATATATATATATATATATATATATATATATATATAATTTAAAGAGAGGAGAAATCGACTGTAGGTTTCACGTACCACGTTAAAATCAAGTAGGCCTATTTGTCTTCAAAGTTCAAAATAAAAGAGTGCTAAACGTATTTTTAAACCAGCAGTTTGTTGCTGATCCAGGTCCTTAATGTAATCAATCAGAATATTGTAAGCTCTTTCAGGAGTAAGACAAAGTAAAGTGTGTTTTCAAACAGTCGTATACCCACAACTATTTCTTAGCGTGATAGTTAAATATAGATTTTTTTTGCAGAAGATTACGTTTTCGTATGCTTAAAATATATGAAAAATTAGATATAATAAATTTCAACATATTATGCTTCCACAGAAACACATTGATTACTTAAAACTGCCAGCCACGAATTGTCAAGTCAGAAATAAAAATTTGTTTACGTTTAACTAACCAAATACGAAATTATAAACTCTCGGTGGGTGCAATCACTTCGTTAATATTATTTTTATTCTTCTATAAAGCATATATTCATTTATATAACATCAAGTAATCGTAGCTTATATCAATCTTGTCACAACCCTCTTCCGTGTCTTAAATAACTCCATCCAGGACCAATTTCCTTATAGCAAATTGATTCTTGTAGAGTACTTGAAATTAGGGGTGAATTTGTAAGAATACCTACAAAATTTTTCGCAGATTTCATTGCATTGGCATGCGTTTCAGTAAATGTGCTTATTTTGGGAGTACGTTAGTCACTTATCATAAATTCCGGCTTAAATATAGATAAGGAAAGAGGAATATAAAATCTTTTGTTAGCAGAGATTATCAAATACATCCTTGAATAATGTTCATTTTTCTATAGTTTCTCACAAAACAATTCTGTATTTCAATTAAGACGTGTTAATTTCCTACTGTAAGAAAGACAGCGGACATTGCTATTGGCGAGTGAGTTCCGGGTATCTCGGTATTGTATTGTGTCTGTGGCAGAGCAGCCAGCTCCCTTTACACTTACCTTGTCTCGTCTAGGGCAACCGTCCTTCAGGCGAGGCTCTCTTTCACAATAAATAAAGAATTCAATTAGGGAAACATCCCATACAGCACACAATGTTTCGGTTATGTACCAGAAACATTTCAAAGACTTTACAATGTCTCGTTCAGATAACATTTCATTTAAATATTTCACTGATATTTCTGGAACATTCTAATGTAGTATTACGTACCTCATGTTTCAAATAGGTCTCAGTAATGATCCGCTGAAACTTCCAACAGAACAATGGCTTATATTTCACAGTAGGCCTACATATTCCAGATATTATTCCAGAAATTTTGCGATGTAATATTTTTATTAGAATGTTTCAGATAGGTCTCCGAAACATTTAGCCGAGACATTCGCCGCCAATATAGCTGAGTTGCCATGTTGCTTGTTGAATAGGATGCTTTTTAGTACTTATTTGTTCCACACAAATATGTATATTGTTAGTATTTAACACTTCTTATTGTCCTGCTATTTCACCATAAAAAAACTTGTTCAGTTAAACAAAATTTAGTTGTTAATATTGACAGTTCAAACTGTTATCCATGTATAACAAACAGCCTATGGATATTCATACAGAACACTTAATAAAATCAACTAATATCGTACCTCTAGTTAGAGCTGGAAATATTATTGAAACTGTCGCATATTTATATTAATAATACTATTTATAATATTAATGACTTTCTCTATTTAAATCTTATATAATAATCTACTTTAACATATCAGAACTCGTAGTAGTCAAGTGGTTAGCATATAAACATTCAAGATAATGAGTAGTAGACTCTATCCCCAGTCGAGGCAAGATTAATATTTTATGACAAAAAAATTGTGTGCAAGTACCATTGTCAAGTATATACATGACAGAAAATAATAAATGTAATTTAATATTTTTGTGTTTTACTGCAAAATTATTTTGCCTACATTGAAATATTTCTGAGACGTTTCACTGCAATATTTCTGAGACATTACTCAGTAATGTGTCTGAGAGAGAACATATCTACATTGCTGAGACATTGCTGAAACATCTCTGAAATGTTTCGTTATGTTACTGAGATGTTAGAGATGTGTCAGTGAAACATTTCTGAAATGTAACTGAAACATTGTGTGCTGTATGGAATATTACAAGTACATATCATACTTACAAGATGTAAAATGCTGGGTATTGCACAATTAAAACATAACAATGTATACTTGTACTTTTTGATCGTGAAATGCTTTTTGCTAAAATATTAGTTTGAGACATGAACTTAAAAAAGAACATTTAATAAAATATATGTGTATATTCTCACATGCACTACTTACCTATATTTTCTGTCAGACTTACTGCACTGCTCTGAAAATGTGGTGAGTCCATATCCTTAGCACTGCACAAGGGAGTATTAACTGGAACTATGAGGTCAAAGTGGCTGTAGTCGGCAAAATAGCTTCCTCTTTCTTTATGATATTTGATAATGGGGAAGAACCTATAACCCCACTGTATTTCTTCTGGAATATAAGACGTCCTTGCTTGTACTCTCTGGTCAGTTGAGTCCATTGTACCTTCTAGTACGACCATTACCTCTAACTGTGCTTTAGCCAAGTCGAGAGCTGACATCTCGTACAGTGGACTATCTTCGTTGATGACGTGTACGATGTACTCTGGCCAGAGTAGAAAGAAGTCAGTTTGTGTTTGTTTGTGCACTACAGCGAGTTCAGCCCGCACTGGAGACAGTGCTTCACCCTCTGGAGTTACATCATTTGTAATTAGTTGCATCGACACTTTGCATTCTATGATCTTGGACTTGCGCAAGTCACCAATACGTATGACGAGACACAGTTTGCCATGCCTCATGCATACCACCGCATAGTGACTGAATAGTATGGTGTTGGTTCTTTGTTTCGGACGTATCAGTTTTGCAAACACAATACCAACAAAAACAGACTGGAGAGTGACACCAACAATAGCTTGCATACACATGAGAAATATCGCTTCAGGGCATTCCTCTGTGGGCATTCTTGCTCCGAAACCTGTAGTGTGTTGGTTTTCCATGCTCAGCATGAAGATGGAGGTGAAGTTGTATATGCCTGTGACACAAGGCGTCCAGCCTGCTTTATCTTGAAATGGTGGTAGGTGATCAGGTTCGAGGTCACCATGCGCATATAAGATCACCCACCAAATAATAGCAAAAAAGAACCAGCTGCTGAAGAAGCTGATATTTAATATCAGCAGTACCCATCGCCATTTCATATCAACTACTGTAGTGATTATATCCCTCAAGTATCGTTTGTTGATCCCTACAGAGTTGCTTGCATGTACGTTACATTCTCCAGATTTTAGAATCTTGCGATCTTGTGAAGTTTGCATCTCGACTTCCTCATAGTTGGAGTTCCTAAAAAAGAAAGACAGAAAAGTCGAACTGGTGAACATACTGTGTTGACATATTTCAGAGATAGTAACTTTAATTGCTAGAGGAAATTTACTATAAATACTTAGCGTATTTTCTGAAATTTGCAAAACTGTCACTGACTAAAACATTAATAATTTCGCATGTGTGAGGTAACATTTTAAATGAAAATCAAACTTTAGATTTAACTGTAGAAGGCTATAATGTTTTCTGAGCCAAATTGGATCACCAGAAAAATGTTGTTTATAGCTGCTTGTGAAAAAAAAAAAATGTTATGACAGTACGCGTCCTGTACGAGAATAGAATAACACAAAAAATTTTTTGCTGCGATGTGGTTTATGTCTAGGGCAAACTAAATTTCTTAGTGACATAACAAAAAACAAATGGCCTCATTGTTAGAGCTGCCAGCCCTCTCTTCCTGCCATACATGACTACCGTCCATTAATTACTCCTGTATATAAATATCTGAGTTCTTGTTCTTGAACTGTGCCACAGCATCCTACGAAATGGTCGAAAATGCCTTTTCCATATTGCGATATTCTAAGGTGTCCACCCGATTATCTCAAATCACATCGCGGTACGATTTTCGCGCCATTCTTACACGAAGGTGAGTGCCAGTTTTACGAACTACGAACGTTCGTCTTGTGTCTGTGTTTCTCGTAAACCTCCTGCTCACACGAGACATGGAGTACTACAATGTCTCCTAACTTATGCGACAGTTACAGTTAAAAGGCTGCAGTATTTTGTTAAGCCAGAATCTTCAAACAATGTAACGTAAATTTTAAATTCATGTCGCAGTTTACTTGAAAAACAACATGGTTGCATGTTTCACCTTTTCCGTTCACACTTGTGATTAAGAGGACTGTGTACTTAGCCGTTGGATAGTGTTGTGGCGTGTCACGCGAATACTTTTTTACGCGAATCCGCCGAACTTATTCTTATTGTTGTTATCTATGAAAAGATCATTCACTTGAAACAACGTATGTCACTTTTTGAAAATTCAGTATGCTTGCTAGTAACATGATTTTTGGGCCTCTGGTAATGGCTAAAAACGGCTTTTTTTAGACTTCAGTAACTCTGAAAATACGACCTGAATCTGTGAATTGCAGAATTTGGGGCGTGCATTGATCTTTATTTCATACTATGCAAAAACAAAATTTAAGAGTCGCCACTTAAAGTCCCATAGGAAAAAGAGATCTACGAAAACATAGCACGCCAGTTTAGCTGCGAATAGAGACCATGTGCCTATCGTCGAGAGTGGTACTATGGCTCTTATCGCTCAGCTGTTCCCGCGCGCCAAACACGGACATTTCAAACCAGTACACAGCACTCTTAACAGTGTCGTAGTGTGAAGTGTCCCAAGGCATACGCTCCTACGAAGTGACTATACACAACACTGAGTTGGTTGTGGCACAATTAGACTGATTGTGGCAGGCACATTCTTCTGCCAGAAGCGTACAAGAAGCAAGGCAAGTATTTCTGCACTAATATACCTCGGTCTACACAACATGTCTACGTTAGGTGTGTCAGGTCGGCGCGCTAGTTATGTCGGAGATAATATATCGCGCCTTGCCTTAGAATACGACCAAGCTACGTCGTTTGTGATTCAATGCATAAATCTAGTTGAAGTATAAATATTTAATAATGCTTGAGAGTTACGATCTTCAGAAAACACAATTCCACAACTTATTTAAACAATGTTAGACATAAGATATGTTTTGTGTTGTGATTTCAGGTACTGGAGACTACAAGTAGCAGGGCGACCGCACCTTTACGATCCATGTTCGATCCTTGGCGGGATATGTCTCGGCTTTCACATGTGGGAGACGTGGCGGGCGTATCCGGTACCAAGCAGGTTAACTCTAGTCCTGCCAAGATAGACGAACCTTCAGTAACGTGAGGAATTAACTCTAAGAAAGTTGAATTCTTGCGGAGACCTTCATCTTTCACCCGTTTTTAACATATTTGAAGTCCCCACCTTTCCAACGTCGGCAACCCGCGCCAAATTGGAAAAATGACGGCCAAAGACTGTTTTTTTAATAGGAATCTAGAATCAGCCATTAAATCCTAAAATATTTCAAACCAAAAATGTTTGGAAACAAACTGTCTATAAAACGTGTTATTATGCATGTCGTCGCAAAATGGACCGTTACAAAGTTACAGCAGTTAAAAAATGTAAAGAAGTTTCCGTAAGCACCTCGTACTGCTGGTGAGCACTGATTGTCACCGATACTTACAGAACACAACTGTAACTGCGGATACGTCCATTACTGCAGACAACAATGACGAAGAACTAGTGAATTTACTGCTAGGGACAGCACTGTTCAAGAAGCATGCATACTGGTGCGGTGTCGCCAGGCGCAGTTTGTATGCAGAGGTCAGTGCAGTTCTCCTGTTTAGTGCAGTACAGATATTTTACTTCGTATGTGTGTACCTACTGCATGTTTAGTGTGGTAGATTTAGGAATTTGTTACCAAAGCATATGTGTTATAGTTGAAAATGTCATTTAACGTACTTTTGAATTAAGAAATATCCTCTCTAATCCGTTTTGTGATAAAATGTTTTTATTCATTTTTCCGAGAGCATGTACACCAGAAACTGAGCCCTCCCTTCTAGGTATCCAACTTTTACAATTTGAAATATGATACAATTCTTAAAGTATTACATGTCACTTATCTCTTTTAAATACATGTTTAAGCACTAATAATGATTGTAGAACGTTTTAGAAAATACCACAGTCCCCACCAAGAACTAAACCCGTGCTCCAGGCGGCGATGTCAGGTTTAATTGTGGGCACAAAAAACAGGCATGTTCACAGTTGTGTATGTAGTGCAAACACGTGCCACTAGATAGCAGAGGTATCCTGGAGTGGTCAAGTTTAATTTGTTGTTGTTCAAGGATTGCTTCCACGTAGTTCTATGCCTCACACTAGATAACAGCACCAATGATCTCTGCCCTTTTACCGATACATAGCAACCAATAAATGCCAGTGAATGAAATTGAACTCAGTCTTTATGTCGTTGAAAACATATCTAAGAAGTGTTAAAATTTTAATGTGGTTGGTTAATTGTAAATACTTAACACAAAACAAATATTTGGAAAACTTTTTTTCCAGCATTAATATTTCGTTCATTATCATAATACCATTTTCCTGAAAAGGTAGAATTGGTGGTAGTATTGGTAGTATTAGTGGTGGTAGTAGTAGCAGTGGAAGTGGTAGTCGTAGATGTAGTAGTCATAGCGGTAGTAGTGGTGGTAGTATTAGTGGTAGTAGTAGTGGTAGTTTTTTTATAGAAGTTTGAATTATCTTCAAAAGTACACGAACAGATGGAATTGTTGGCAGTGTCAGATTTTTACTGATTAAAAACCATCATCTCTCTGACCTTCCTAAGGGGAAGGGGGCTGGATTGTAAACTGCTTTCGCATTACGTCAGCTCGGCCCTGAGGGTGTATTAAGCATTGTCGTGTCCAGCCCTTGTAGGCTGCACTTCCTGGCTGCTTTGCCGTATGATAGTTTCAGCGAAGTTCATTATGGAGTTCCATCTTTCTTCAGAATAGTACATCAACTGGACTATTGTATCTGGGCTTTGCGGCCCTCCGAGTATGTTCCAGACTTCATTTCGCTCGACTGTCCAACGCTCACACCTAAAGTAGGTGTGCTCGGCGTCATATATCTTCGTTGGGCAGTATACAAAGTATGGGCTTGGTGTCAGTCCCATCCGGTGAAGATACACATTGAACTGTCCATGTCTACTGAGAATTTGAGTCAGGTAAAAATTAGTTTCACTGTGATCACTTTTGAGCCACTCGTCCAGGGCAGGAATCACACTTTCTGTCCACCTGCCAGTATTAGCAATTCGCCATCTGTCTGACCATTCGCTGCTTGTTCGAGATTTCTCGGTTCACTTATCGTGGTTTCGATTCTGATATATTATTCTGCGCTCTTGAGACAGTGGGTCTATCCGGATGGCTTTCTAGCACTAGGATCGCAGCTTCAGAGACTGTTCTATAGGCGCAGGCGACTCGGAGTGCTGCTTTTCGCTGTACTGATGCTAGTTTGCATGCGAGTCTTTCACGCTTTTGTTTCTCGGCCCAAATTTCCGCACCATATAAGAGAACAGTGTGCCACATTCAATAGCGTTCTCCTCTTCGCTAATCTAGGGCCACTTGTGTTTAGCAAATTCTTAGATAAGTTCAACACGATGGAGCTTGCTTTTTCCACAATTTTCGAGATGTGCTCAAGAAAAGTGAGCTTTTCGTCTATTTGTATTCCTAGGTAGGTAGTGTACTGATTTTTTGTTTCTATTTGCACATTATTGATGTTAATAGTGAAGGACTTTTCAAACCAATGCTGCCGGTGAGTACAGCCATCTCCGTC
The DNA here is from genome assembly GCA_003012365.1 of Medauroidea extradentata. Classification (NCBI taxonomy): domain Eukaryota; kingdom Metazoa; phylum Arthropoda; class Insecta; order Phasmatodea; family Phasmatidae; genus Medauroidea; species Medauroidea extradentata. The sequence goes on along the minus strand of PNEQ01000635.1, from coordinate 17,021 downwards.
TTGCTTTCTGCTATTTCTAGTTTATGATATTTTAGTCAGTCCCTTTGATTATTCTGGCAGATATTCTTCGTGCATTGTCTACAGTGTCGGCAACCACTAGTCCAGCAATATTGTCAGCATAGCCTACGAGTTCGGCATCCAGTGTGTAGGTAGTCCGCAGGAGGTCATTGTACCGCATGTTCCAGATCTCAGGCCTGAGCACAGATCCATGCAGTACTCCGGCCATGATATCCATTGTGCGCGACCCTTCAGTGGTGTCATAGATGTGTATCCTGTCCCTGAAGTAGTAATCAACCATGTGGTAGATGTAACCATCGATATTGCAATCTGCAACAAGAGCATCGAGTATATCATCCCACCCTACTGAGTTGAAGGCATTTATGACGTCGAAAGTAAGGAAAATACAGACCCGACGTGCACTTTGTTGGCCTGTCCAGGCCGTATTGACTGTCTGCATGACTTGTTCCACCACCGTTATCGTTGTATGGGATTTCCGGAAGCCGTGTTGGTTTCTTGATAGCCCACCTGCTCTCTCGACAGCAGCTGCAAGTCTTGCCTTTAATAGCATTTCCAGTAGCTTACCTACCACATCTAGAAGACACAGTGGCCTAAATGATGATGAGGTGATTGGAGGTCCTTTACCTTTGTCCAGCAGGACGAGACACTGGCGTTTCCACCTCTTGCAAAATGTCCCAGTGGCAAGACAAGAATTGTACATTGTCAGATGAATGTCAGGTCATTCTCTGGCGATTGTCTTGATAACATTTGGTGGTATTCTATGTAAGGACCGGGAGCTTTTCCCAATTTAAGCGATGAAGCAGCAGTTTGTAATTCTTGATCTGTGAATAATGGTATCTCTTCAGCCTTGTCCAGCATCCCTGCTGACTTCTTGGGCATTCTTGGTGGATGTCGCGGGAAAAGATCGGTGATCACTGCCTAGATTGCTTCTTGATCCATAGATGGGACAGGGCACTATTTTCCTAAGCCTTTGGTAACGATCTGATAAGTACGTCCCCAAGGATCGTTATCAAGTTGTTCACATATCTTCCTCCAGGCTTTACTCTTGTTGGATTTAATGGCTTTTTTCAGTGCCTCGTTAGCTTGCAGGAATTCAGCATTCAGTGTATCTGAGCGATCTGCAGATCGACGATTCATCCTAACGAGTCGTCGTCTCAGTATATGGCATCTCTTCCTCAGTTCAGCGATTTCCGCAATCCACCAATGGTTTGGTTTTCGCTTACTATGCCTACTGGTGACTGGCATTGACGCATCACAAGCTGTCGAAATTATATTCTTAACTCTCTCTACTAGCGCCTCTGTGTCTGTGCTTGTAGTAGCTTCAAGCTCGCTGCTTGCTACGGTAGACCATTTATCCAAAATAGTTCTTACGAGATTACCTTCATCCAGTTTCCTGACATTCCAGCATTTTCCTTCAGTATTGACGGATGTTTTGTGCCTTACTACATGGGTTTCAGTCATGTTAAACTCGATGTATTGGTGGTCACTTGCATTATACGTTTCGAGAACTTTCCAGTTGTGTACTTGGTATATTGCTATGTGTGGTCTAGCAAATGTTACATCAATTATGCTACCTCTTTAGCCTGGTCTCCTGAAGGTTGCCGACATTGACAACTACTAGGTCGAGTCTGGCTATCATATCTCCTACCTCATTACCACAAGTGTCACTCCACTCAGCACCCCATTCTGTTGACTTGGCATTAAAATCCCCTGCTATTATAAGTTCACCCCATATCCGTCGTGCAGCAACATCCAGTTCTCCAAGTTTTTGTCGGAAGACAGCTGTGCCCTCATTAGGAGATAAATAGCAGCTGACAATGGTAAAATATCGTATCTTGGTCCAAGCAAAGCCATTTATGCAGCCCCTACCACTCATATAAATACTGGGATCAATAATCAACACGACTGCTGTACATGTATTGTTAGAGAGTCATCTATTGGTGGAAAGATTTGAGTGCTGGTATGATAGAATACATATGTCTAGGTTGGGCTTAGTAATGTGCTGATGCAGCAAGCTTTGCGCAGTCCAACCCCTGTTTAGGTTAGGTACCTTGATTATTGCAAGTTAGTAGTTGCGTCTTTCAGTGCCTCACGGTATACAGTGCATCGTCCAGTTCTAGGGATATGATCAACACTCAGTTCTGAACTGTCAACTGCAGCGCATAAAACACAGTGCGGAGTTTCCCTGCAGGTTATAGCCTTGTGATCCAACTTACCACATTTGTAGCACAGATGGCTACGGTCAGGGCCATTGCACCTTTTCGAGATGTGTCCATATGCAAGACATTTATAACACCTAGCAATTTTTTCATGGTGTTTCACACGGCAGTTAATTCAGCCTATCTTTATGCAACTAGTGGTGAGGATTTTTTGAGCACTTTTGCCATCCATCTCGGTGGTAGTATTAGTGATAGAATTGGTATTGGTTGTATTTGTGGTAGTAGTAATGGTAGTATTACTATTGCTAGTAGTAGTGGTAGTAATGGTAGTGGTAGTTGTAGTGGTAGTAGTGGTTGTAGTAGTTGTGGTAGTGGTAGTAGTAGCAGTAGTGGTGCTAGTTGTGGTGGTAGTAGTGGTAGTAGTGATAGTAATAGCAGTAGTGGTGCTAGTTGTGGTAGTAGTAGTGGTAGTAGTGCCAGTAGTAGCAGTAGTGGTGCTAGTTGTGGTGGTAGTAGTGGTAGTAGTGCCAGTAGTAGTGGTAGTAGTGCCAGTAGTAGTGGTAGTAGTGATAGTAATAGCAGCGGTAGTTGTAGTGGTGGTAGTATTAGTGTTGGTGGTGGTTGTGGTGGACATAGTGTTAGTTTTGGTGGTTGATGAAGATACAATGTGCTGAAATAGTTGTACAAGGAGCAATGACGTCAATAGTTTCGTAGCAAACATTCCTTACAAACATGAAAAACAATGACAGATTCGTAAATATTTTGCCTGTGTAACTTGTCAGTGCCGACATGCAAGTGTAGCAAGCCTTATATCATGGAGATGCAAACATTGTTAGCACTGCCACTGAATTGTGCTCATCTACAAAAGAGTTCAATGTCGGACCTTCTTGCATACATGAATGAATTAACTAATGAAGAAGAAAACATCTATTTTTGGAAACCTTGAATGTGGAAATTTTCACAACGCATATACTCGTCTGAAGAACTACAATTGGCAAGCTCTGAGATAAAGTAGCATGTTCATTTTTTACATGCAGCGAGTGGATTTGGTACTGTATCTGCCCTTTTCCGCACTGGAATATTTCGATATGTTTAAACATTAAGGCAACATACAGATCTTCAAAGATGTGTGTATGTATTTAATAGGGAAGGGGTTTCGGCTAGTACAATTGCAGCTGAAGGGAAAATATTACTTCTGAAACTATTTGGTGCTCCTAAGACAGTCACTTCCTTGAACGAATTCAGATGTAAGTACTTCAACAGTGCTGTTGTAAAGAGTTAAAACAGACGTGAGTCTGGCAACCCTTCCACCAACATGATTTGCAGCATACCAACACTTCTACGTGTCTACTATCAGGCTCAGTTGTGACGAGAACAAGTACTATCTCCTCAGAAATGGGGCTGGAGAGTTACTTAAAAATACCTAGTTCTTGTCACATCGTCTGCTCCCTATTTTCTCCGGAATCATTTTTGAAATTAATTTCATGTGGTTACATGAAAGGCTGCCACAAGAATTGTAGTTGTCAAAAAGATGGTTCAAAATTATCTGGTATTTTTATCTCTGTGGTGTCTCCTGAACTAATGTAGTGGGTGTGCTGTCGGGGGCATTTTCGTTTTATAAAGGAACACAGTTGCCCGTAATAAAGTGGGGGTCCGGGAGTCCTCCTCCGGAAAAAAAATTGGATTTTAAGCTGCAAAAGGGCGCTATATTAGTAGTTTTTCGATCTAAAATTTAAATATTCTGCTGGTAAAATTATTGATATTATTTTGAGAAATGTTTGGAAAATACATTTTTAAAATAAAATGTATTTCAGATTAATTTTTTTTTTTAAGGTTATGTATAAAAATAGGAGGAAGAGGGTTATATCCCCTAAACACATCCCTGGGTTCTATTCTCAAAGAACTCATTCGCAAAATTTGAGTTGAAAGTTACATACTCATAACTACATTTCTTATAGACACGTGACACAAATATATAGATGTATAATCACACTGAAATGGAATATATTTGTACACAAAATTTCAGAAAATAATAACTGTGCACCTATATAAATATAGATTTTGTCCCGTCTTGTAAAACGTGATCACCAACCGGCCCGCACTACCGCAATAACTATCCAGGCACAGCACAGCAAGCGGCAGGGCGATCTTCAAGGCAACAGCACACCTTGCCTCCCCTTACTAAAGCATCAACATCCCCCCCCTCTTCTTAATGGCTTTCCTCCCTCCCCCGGCGCCATAATTCTGACACCCTGAGCGTGCAGCTAGTGAGCAGCACGGCGACCGACGACGCGTTCGGCAACAAAACAGAACTGACTCCCCTTACTCCTCCCCTCTTTTTATTAAAACTTTCTATGAAATAGATATTACAGTGTTATGATTTTTTAACGTAACGTTTAAGGTTTATGCAAGGCATGCGCCGCATACCTAGCACACATAGAATATACGCCACTGTTTTATGCATTGTCAAGGTAATGGACTGAAGTCTTAGGAGCTGATGACTCAGATGATAACAGTGAAGGTGGTGACAAATATTTTCAAATGAACGTTATTGGTTGGCTACATAATGAGACACAGAATACCAGCAATAATGACATTGATTGGTCTTATGGATCAGACATAGACACAATTGATTCAGTCATGTCGCATTCTGAATCCAAGAACACTGAAAAGCTGACGGAATTTGGCGGTACAGATATTTCTGTGAGTCATATTTATGTACCAAGCTATTCTAAGCTACATACTTCTTTGCAAGTCATGAAAAAGCTTCGCTATGAGCAAAATATATCTGGTTTAATATGCTTACTGTTAAAATAAAACACGCCAGTTAGGTCTACCTCGTGGGTGGTGAGGAAACGAGTTGAAACTTAGGCGGGAATTCATAGCCAAAGGCTTGTTTGGCAACTAAATAGTACTTCGTGAAGTAATGCTTATTCTCTAAGCAATAATTATTTCGGCAATGAATTCATAAACGCCTACTTCACGAAGTAAAACTTACACAAGCATTACTTATATAGGCCAAGTTGTACTTGATGAAGTAACCAAATAAGTATCGCTACAATATCAGTGCCAACATGAAACAACTGAACTTGTATTTGAATTACAGCAGTCCTCTAGAATAACTGAATATTTGGTTACATTTGATTGTCAATTCCACTTGAAAGTATTTTTCTTTTACTTTAATACATGTTCAAAATTAATAACAGTACTAAAGTCAAAAATGTGTTAGTTAATGTATTAATGTATTTTTGTATCTAAGCAGTTTGTTAACTGTGAAATAAAAAATTACGTTCACGACTTGACTCGATGATAAATATGTTTTTCATGAACACATGCTGCATGCTTGTTGATTAGAATAGTTTACTTAATTGTGTTTCAGTTGATATTCAGCGTACGAATGTAAATTATGATGAAATTAACATTCATATATGCCAATTATTTTTGCCGAACCTATTTTGCTTACCAACTGACAACACGATTTCATATCACAAAGCTGGCTTCGAGCACACCTAATATTTGCGAATGAAGTGGTAAAGTGTACTAAAATTGAATCAGGAATTTACAAAAGGGACAAAGTCCAAGTGAGTAGATTGCTGGTTTAATTAGTCCGATGATGTTGGAGCTGAAATTTTTGTCTGAGACTAAGGATGTTGTGGACTTTAATAAAAATGTTCTAATTATTGGGTCTGATCCAGGGTGGGAAGGGGTAAAGTTGATGAAAGCAGGGAGAAATCCAGTAACGTGCACTAGTGTAGTAAATAATGATGCGTGGCAGAATGATAAGCAATGCACTAATTTAAAGAGAATATGAGGTGACATTTCTGACGTAGTTACCAAGGAACCGGGTTGTTGTACTCAATACCTATATAAAATTAACATGACTAATGACGATCCTATAAGATGTAAGCCGTACCAATGTGCTCCCTCCCCGAAAAAAATACGAATTCAGAAAAATCGTACAAGAGCTGAAAGAAGTGGGAATTGTGAGAAATTCGAACTCTGATTTTGCATCGCCCGCCATTTTGGTGACCAAAAAGAAAAACTGGGACAGTACTGCCTGGTGGTGGATTACCGCAAATTGAATGGCCGGGTAGATAATGACCCTTTTCCAGCACCTAAGGTAGAAAACATCCTGCAGTATTTAGGGGAAACTAGTATATATTCGGTAATTGACTTAAATGCAGCATTTCATCAGTGTACTTTAGACGAAGATAATAAGTTGTTGGGCTTTGTTACACTGTGGGGCCACTATGAATGGAATATAGTTCCCTTCGGTGTTAATTTCAATGGTCAAGCCTTGTTTAGGATCCTACATTTAGCTTTTGAAGATGTTCACTTTAAGCTCGTAATCATGTTTATGGATGATATTTGTATTTTTTCTGAAACTCCCGAAGAGCACCTAGAGCATATTAGTATTTTTTTGGGAAGGTTAAGGGCATTGGTGTTTACAGCTAATCCTGATAAAGTAATGTGGGGAAAAAAGGAGATTAGGTTTTTGGGATTTATATTGTCCGTAGGATCCGGAAAAAAGAAGCTCCGATGGTAATTTTTCGTAGACCCAAAAATTTAAAGGGAGTTATGCGTTTTATAGGGATGCTTAGTTATTTCTCCTGGTTTATTGAAGATTATGCCACATTGTGTCTTCCTTTGAATTATTTTAAAAGAAAAAAATTTAGCATTTACGTGGGGTGAAGAGCAGGAGAAGGTGTTTAAACCAGCTGAAGTATGCAATTTATCATCCCCCAGTCACGTTACTTGAATTTAACAAGCGTTTTATTTTGCAAGTAGATGCGTCATCTATTGCCCTAGTTCTAATGTACTTGTTAAGTGGTACGGAGGTGTTAGTACTCTTATGTTGGAAAAATTTCTGTAAGAGAAAAGTTGAGTGGATGAGATTGGTCAAATATATAAACCATATAAGTAATAACAACCTGTCAAGTTACTACATAGACCTTCTGAGAGTAGTGAATCAGGATACCTACAACACTATCTAGCCGTTATATTAAGCGCCCCGTGGGAATTATGTAACATTACGGGCAAGCTATGAATGTTGGCATTATTGTTGTTGAAGTGGTAAATCAACAGGAAGCCGCACAATTGAGGTGGCCTGCCCGACGGGGTGCTAAAGACAACGCCCCCATGCTTAATGATCAGTGAACATAATTTATTACAATTACTCGCATAATGTTATGTTTTATTAGTTGGATAATATCGTTTTTACACCCGTAAATAGAGAATTACAATTAATTTTCTAGGGGTAAGAAAAATATAAGATAGCATCACACTGTTCACTTGAAGTCATATTGCTTTGCTCGATGTAATTTTCTGACGAACTTGTTTCAGTTCTGCTACATTAAGTATCTCATTGAATGAATAGACGTCTTCTTATTCCCAAAGGAGACCCTCTAGATTTGAATACAAGCGAACAATGAAGACCCACACCTGTACAAACATGTCCACAACAATTATTTTTTCTTTTTTCGTCTGAAACAATCAAGGATAAAATCACATTTCTTCGGAGACTTCAGAGTCCTGCCGTCGCAAGGGAATCAGAGGTGATGACTGTAGCAGTGGCATAGCCTTGCTGATGTGTAGATTGCCACCACTAACCTGCAGAGCATGCAGACAGTGTTAAGTTGATTGTGGAGTGTGTGGAGTTGATTGTGGAGCATGTGGAGTTGATTGTGGAGCATGTGGAGTTGATTGTGGAGTGTGTGGAACTAATTGTGGAGCATGTGGTGCTAATAGTGGAGCATGTGAAGCTAATAGTGGAGCATGTGAAGCGAAGTGCTAAGGTCCTCGACCTTAACAACAGCAGCAACACTAGAATGCTGTAGCAGATAGCGATGTAAACATTAACAAACATGGCGGCACTCATCCTGGAGAAAACATGCGGCCACCTAGTAGCCAATGATGGAAACAAACTGCGACACCAGCGCTGCCTAGCAACCAATAATGGAAACAAACATGACCTCCTCAGCAGATGATGACTTAGGGAAATTTCGAGGGAAAAAATTCCCTCAACCAACAAGTGACTGCTGGAAACAAAATGGACGACATGATGTGACAGACATATGACTTAATATAAGACATAACATAAGGCATAACATATGGCATAACATAAGACATTACATATGCCATAACATAAGACATTTACAAATGCCATAACGTAAGACATTACATATGGCATAAAATATGGCATAACATATGACATATGTCATAACATGACACATGATATGACAACATATGACACATGGCATTTGACATGTGACATATGACACGATATGACATATGATGAGACAAATGTGACATAATGTGACATGACATATGTGACAAAATGGCCGCCATGAAAAACAAAATTGCAGCAGAGAGTTCCAAGATGGCGGCGTGAGCTCCACTGCTCCACAGCCTGCAGCCTGTGTCTACTATGTTGTACTTGTTCGTATGCAGCTACGTGAATAGTCTAGTGAACAGTGGACTACGGCCAGACACAGTTGCAGGTACCTCGCATGCAGTGGCAACACTACATGATACAACACGTCACAGCCTGTATACTGTGCACATTCTCACAGTCTTGTAGTCACACTCCACGAAGCTTCTCCGCTAGGCTACGTTAGCTCTCTCTTATATACGTTCATGTAACTAGGTAACGGAGTGTGTAAAGTATGTATGTGGATCCACAGAAGACCCTGAATATTATCAGTTACTAGCGTGTGGAAAGTGTAATAAATGTGAAAAGCAATGCATGTTTTATGATCGTGTGAATCTCTGCGTCTCGCTATGAATGTAATAGAGAGTAAATGATGAAGAATTTTTGTGGAAATTAATTGATTGGTTTGGTAGTAGCTGCTTTTTAAATTTTATGATAAAATTGAATAAAAAGGCTGTGGCGTACTTCTGTCCTTCTTTCTATTCTTTAGTAAAGTTGTATCTCCACATGTCTAATGACCTCGATGTCGACGAGATGTACATCCCTCTTATCTACCTTACTTTCTTATTGTACGAGAGATAATAATTGAGTAATACGTATAACTTACTTTGGAATTTGTGATAAATAGTATTCAATCAAGTATTTCCAGAATTTTTTTAAATAAGCAACAAAACACAAGTTTCTGGCACAATTAATTGGGAACTATATATACGAATATAAGTAATAAGTACTTATTATAAGTATTGCAACCAACTAGAAGCGGCTGAAGCCCATACGTGTAGACATGTATGACTTGACCACGAAAGTCTACAAACTTCTATTGTTCATATATATATATACTGATTTAGCACCTACAATTTTTTGACTTAGTTTTTTTTATTTTTAATGTCAGTAATTTTAGTATAAAATATATAATTCTGTAAAGCACTGTTATTATATTACTAATTTATTCGAAACCAACATAAACGACATACAATATTGAGTTCTTAGAACATTTAAAGTTAACACAATTATTATAATAATTTACCAGAGAACTGTGCAACTATAGTCTAAATTTGTGTTGTTTAGTTAATAGGTAATTAATGATGACTTATTTGTTAAAATAATATCATGACGACTTCTCTGAAGTCTGAATAGAGCCCAGACTCAGTTCGTGTTTGTTTCGTAGACGTCTCGGCTAAAATAACTTAGAAAATAAGTTAACGTACAGAGTTGTAAACAAGCTCAAAATAAACAACAGCAACATCATTCAAGCTTGAGGCAGTCTTCTTGTGAAGGAAATGACTGTCAGCAAGACAAACATCAACAACATGCTAGGGACAACTTCTGCTGGAACTTGTAATGAAGTATCGCCTCTATGCGCGAGCCAATAAACTGGCGTGCAATCGTTTCTTGGTGATAGTGGAATTTCAGAAATTTCACCAGAGAGTCTGTAATATTAATGGACATGGCTCTAGGGCGAAGGTCAATTCACATTTCAGTAGTAGATTTACGTTTAGTACAGTTCGTTTAGTTTGCGATGCAGCAGTCTGGGAAATCCGTTTTTAGCTCAGTTGGACGGAAAAGAATGCAATTTTCAATGAGCGTGACATTTGCAGTTTAAAATTACGGAGCATTCTTGGACTTGTTTACAAGTCAAATGCCGAGTAAGCAACTTGCTTAAGAGGGCGTGGTACATAATTCAACGCTAAAAGCATTAATCTAGAACTGTGGGTTTCTTGAAGCCAATTTGCGAAAATTAAACAATAGCAATCATAGACAATGGTTTTAGCCAACGTTTTAAACAAAATTGTAGAGTGGAAATGCTAAATGATCTAAGTGCCAAGATACAATGCATTTAGTTAGTTACAACAAATGTACCTACGTGCCGGTGCCTATGTTTTGCTGTAAGAGTTAAGTTCCATTGTCTGTCTTAATAGTTGTTATGATCGTGGAAAGATTGCGTGTCCCATATGCATGCATACTCTTGCATCGCTGTTGTTTTCCTTTTACTCGAAAACACTTTTTGGCACTAAGATCATTTAGAATTTCCACTCTACAATTGTTTCCAGTGTTACATACTTCCGAGGCACAATCTCTGACGCCGGAACCTCGTGCATTTAACTGTGGCGCAAGAGATCGCGCGTAACGAATTAGTAATTCTGGTCAAATGTTTACTCATAAAGTTAGCAAATACCATTATCTGGGATTGTCATTGAGTATTTTATCCTTATTGGCTTCGGAAAAAGCGTAGAAATCAACGGATGTTTTCAGCGTTTATTTATCTACCACGCACTCTTAAGAGTCAAAGTTACAATTTTGAAAAAAGTAATGTTATCTCAACACATATTTACTGACACTGGATGTAAGCTAAATCAATATTCTTGTTGAACAGAAAAATGACAGACATAACTGTTTTATTAATAAATAATGCTACAACTAAAATGTATACTTACGTTTTCTTGCTAGGAGGACTTGCTTGAAGATTTTCACTCATGACTGACTCACACCTGGTAACGAGCACAGCTGTCAGAATACAGGATAGTCTATATATATATCTGCTGGCTGCTGTAACATTGACACAGCAAACACAAGGAACAATACATGCGTATCAGCTGATAGCTCCTAGTACACACACACACACACACTCTCTCACATACACACAGTCAGGTTATGTAAGTATCTGTGCCGAGAGCGCACTTGTCCTGTGCGTAGTAAGTGTGCTCAAGACTTTGTTTGGTGACGACATTCTTCAGCGAGAGGAAACACATTGCACTCTTCATAAATTAGATAACAGACATTTTAAGAAACAAAACTAAACTTATTTATATATCTCCTTAAAAACTGTATATAAAATGTACTGGCAAATATTGTTTGCGCATTAGTATTTAATTTCAATTACAGTCGCTTCACTACGATTATTTAAGAAACAGTCATTCAGTTTTCAAGTTACTATTTTCTATAATCAGGTTTTGCCAGTCCAGAAACATAGACCTTAGCAGTTGGGAATATTTTTGCTTGCTCATCAACAAAATAATTTAACTGACGATTTCCTACTTAATCCTGTACATCCGCAACAGTGATTTGGATAATATAAACACAATTTGAGAAATATTGTAACCGCTACCGTGTCCATGTTTGCTGTATCGAGACATGGTAACAGTACCTGAGAGTAAGTGTACAGCTGATAATGTGAGGCTGAAGACGAAGCTTCAATACACGTAAGTGAGAGTGAGTGAGAGATTTCGGTCATCGCTTAGCTTCCAGGTCATTAGAGCTGGTGAGGGTTGACGTGAGGTGAGAATGGAGCAGCACCGGAATGAAGGGGCGAGGTAAACGGGAGATCCCCGAGAAAACCCGACGACCAGCGGCATCGTCCGGAACGATTCCCACATGCGAAAATCCTGAGACCGACTCCGCCGGGAATCGAACCCAGAACTCCTCGGTGGAAGGCGATGGTCTGGCCACTTGGCCACCGTAGTTCCAACAACACCCATGAGCTCACCACAATAAATCCAATGTATTTCAATTTGATTTCTATTTGCAGTGTTGGCAATAACTTTGAAAACTGTATTTATTTCTTTATAAAACTTATGGTCTAGTTTCTTCTAACTAAAATAAATACTTTACCCATAGCGGCCTCCATAATGACTGGAATGTAAAGATACTTTTTACGACTTCAACAATCTTAAGGCTGCTAAGCACAAGTTTTTGTAACTCTTTTTTGGTTATTTCGACACGATTCATAACGACTTTCGTTACACGAAATATGAAACGTGCTATAAACGTAGTTTTTAAACAGTGGGTTGGTTAAAAGTGGAATTTCCTTATCTGCAAATTTACCTTAAATCTAAACTAATTAACTTATACAGTTCTTATTTTGCACAGTACGCAAGTTGTTACTAAGAAATAGAATGAAGAGTCTAACATTTGTGAAAAATAATTTTCTAAATCTTCTACTACGTAAAAAATGACAGTTCTTTTGTTGCCTCGTGAAAGGTACAACTTATGTCGCTAGTTATCAAAATGTAAAAAGTTGTTTTACCTAATTATTCAGTATCTTCTTTAACTTCTCAGAGAGCCGCTTGCCCGAATGTTGTTTCGCCGAAAATGTTCGCAATCCTGCTAACATACAATCGTTTTGTTAAAAAACGTTTTGCCGAAAGTCGTTTCGCAGAAAGTAATTTTGCCTAAAAGTCTGAGATACGTTTTCTAACTGCAACTAAGATATATTTATGATGTTTTGAAACAGTAATGACACACCTGTTGGAGGATCTAAGAGCTCTGGAGTTTAGTTCAACATGCCGTGGAAAGAGTGCAGTGTATTGCTTGAGGGTTGTAGGAACTAATATTTTCTAGAAAATTCAACGGGTAGCGCTGCCTTCGCGCAGAGAAATCACTAATACAGGTGACTGTACAACGTGCAAAATGTGCAGCTGAATCTTTCAAAACCAAACATGTACCGTAAACTGGGTATATTTGTACCAGCATGTGTAACTTTACATCACCATTAAATATTTTTTTCTATGCTGATAGTTGAAAGACGTGTGATTGTATTATATTGTAATATATTAAAATTTTTAAAATACCCAGTCGTGATGTGCCTTTATTTCACCAAACGACCTAGAAAGAAATATTTTTGGTAGTGCAAAGATACCCATCGTGGTGCAAATTATACCCACTTTACGGTATTTGATTGTGTGAATTATAGAATGAAGTTATGAAAAGTTCTCAATAGTGCAATGTTAGATTCCATAATATGAAATGTATATTCGGTTGAGAATTTCTTTTCATTTACCCGTAATTCAAATACCGTATAAAACATGAACTCAGACTTTTATTATCTTTAAATGTATAAACGTTTTGGAGAGTTGTTTTGTAACTACTTAACTTTTCAGGAAATAATAATCAAGAGTTTAGCAAATGTGTTTGTTAATCTAAATACAACTTTACTCATCTTCTCTTCACCCTCCGTGTACAGTAACTTTTCAAATTCGTGAAGGTCGAATGTGTTGCAATTTGTGGATAAAACCAAATGTTATACTTCTAAACTTCATCACAATAGTTGAATATTACTCAAGTCAAAATGTTCGAATATCACGTCTTTACCTATAGTTATAGATGATGGCATATCGCGAACATGTTTTGCGCCTGCATACTGTTGTGTGTTGGCTTGGATGGAGACATGTTGCGTCGTGTCGGGCGGACAGACCGATGATTCAACCATAGAGACATCATTGGGATTCCCCCCTGACGTATTTGCATATGTGACCATTGGCAGGTATGAGTGAGGTAATATCTATTTTTAGACCTCTGGTCATCATGTTGCATCGCCGACTGACGTCACTAAATGGGCCATATAAAAACCTCCAAACTGCGAAATAGAAGCAGTCTTGGAGAGTCTTGTGAAGACGGTTGGAAACCCACGTGAGTGCAAAGTGAGACCCGAGTGTGGTGTGGGTCGGCGTCAGCGACACTTGGGCGATGACGGATGTCGTGAGAAGTGACGGGCCACGGCGCGGCGGAGACAAACGCTCGGGTTGTTCGGTTGGCTGCGAAGACGACGAGAAGCATTGCCTTAGGGGACGTCATCGTGGCGGCGATGGGAGGCATTCCATGCCGGATATCACCAGTGGAATGCAGAAGGCACGAACAACACTTGGGGTGTTGTATCGACGGCAGCATTGAAGAAGGTGTCGGCGTGCTACAGAAAGGTGGTGAGCCGTGGAGAACAACACTTGAGGTGTTGTATCGACGGCAGCATTGAAGAAGGTGTCGGCGTGCTACAGAAAGGTCGTGAGCCGTGGAGAACAACACTGGGGGTGTCGTATCGGCGAGAGCAGTCGCTGGCATCTTAGGTGAGTTCGCTATTGGTCCTGCTAGAGGAAGGTGCTAAGCTTGTGTAGAAAGACTGGTGAAGACATCTTGGTGATGTCAGAGTCTACTGTGAAGTTTCAAGGACATACCTAGAGAGCTAAACAAAGAGCACTGCTGCTACGCGCCGATGGACAAACAGGAGGTGCGCGAAGGGAGTCGAACCGAAGACCTCAAGGGTGAAGACAGTGATGCACTCGGGGTGCTGCGCAGCACATGGTGAGCCATCACCACTTCGGACTGTCAAGGTTAGGTATTTTTACTATTTGAGAGTCTGCTGATTAGATACATAACTGAACTTTTATTGTTATTTGTAGTCTTTAATTTAATTATGGCAAACAATGTTCTTTAATTGTCAGACTTAATTAACGTCTGTGTAACACAGTAGTAATTGTTTGCATAATAATACTGCTGTGATCATTGTGGTTGTTTGCTGTTTTTTATAATTTTATAAGCTTTGTGAGCTACTAAATCATATACTTAATTGAACTCTTTTACTTCTAATTATCAGACCTCTATCCCAAAGAGCAAAGAGAATTGCCCACATGTAAATTGTTGCTAAGCTTATAAAAATACCCTTAATACCCTTGAAATTGCTATAGTTTCTTGCAACATGTATGATTTGGTAATATACTTCTGATATACTGTAGCTGTCTGCAGACCAATAAGAGGCATCAAATATTACAATATCGGGATTCTTATTGGCTCAGTCAAATAGGGTAACAGCTACAATTACAGGCTAAAGCCAGTAATCTTCTGGTAATTTGAACGTGTTATAAAATCCAGTAAACAGTCATGTTTTCTCGTGATAAACCATTATCTCTAGAAATAGTTGTTCATACATACATATTTGCTATATGTGACGAATGTTTCTTCAGTAACCTCAAACCATAGTAGTATTCAAGATGAAGCATGCCAGAGAGCACGAGAAGGCACGAGCGAGTATTCAACTTCGTTCTCTCGCTCTTTCGCACTCTCGACGTAGTTGTGACGTACATACGAGGACGATAGAGAACACACAGGGCGAATCGAGACACGACATAAACTGTGGGACCAAACAGTACTGTCAATATAAAAAAAAATGGTCCGCAGTGCATGAACAAGTTGTACAAGGTGCAACTGAAAAGTTTCAATTCTGGAGTGTTACCTTTCCAGTTATTATATGTCTTATCTTAAGCAGTAAAAGCCTGAAGGGTAACAGTTCCGGTTTCATACGCAAAATATTAAGTTTATCAACCTAAATCCTGAAAAGTATCCACTGTCTGAAAGAAAACTATTAAGGATTTTAGCACAAATATTGACATCTCAAAAAACCTCAAGACCCCACAGTATGAAAGTTAGCGTTTCTTTTTTTATCGCGCATACACAACATTCCTTAAAATCTGAAAAATTTCCATTCTACGGAAAAAGTCCTCCAAATCGCTTCCGAGAATCAGTGGCACGAGGTTAACTCTTTCGCTGGTCGCTTGAGGGCAGCTGCATAGCGTGAGTAGCACAAACATGTGGTTCATCTCGAAGTTTTTATTAGGCTTAAGAGAAAGAATGAGCATGTCGTTTAATGCACTTGCCACATTTATTTACTAGCTAGTCTGTAGCTCCTGAAGAATTTGTGTTCCATGCAACTAGTTCAGACAATGTCTTTAAAAATGTGTTGTTTGATTACTGAATTGTAAATTTAGTAATAAAATATGTTCACTTTCGGTGCCACGTGTGATTCGGTATTTGTTTTTTTTTTTATGTTTTCTTTAATAAGCGAACAAACTCAAATCAATCGATTCTCAACCCTTGTACCAGTAGGACCTTTTAGTAAGTAAAATGGCTAGGTTAGTTAACCTTAGTGTACCGATTGGCAATTTTAATTTGACTTGTTTTAAGTGACCCATTTAGTTTTCTAAAAGTTTGGCATTACCAATTTATTATTTAGTTTTGTGTGTAATAAAACGACCAAATACTTATTTCTGAATTCTACAGATAACCTTTGAACGGCCGACAGTCGACGGTGTTCCACTATCGAAGAGCTAATACTTAATAACAATAGTATTAATAGGAACATGGCCTAAGCCGGACGGTGCTCCAATACAAAATAATTAACATTTAATAACAAAATCATTAATACGAACATGGCGTAATTCGTATATTCTACGTTTCGTTACATATTCTGTGACTTACGAATGAAGTAATAACAGTAATTTTAATTTATTTTAAGTTAAATGTTACAGAGGTACATTTAAACAACTGGGAACGTATTTTTATGCTGTTTAACGAGTTTTCAAAGCATTTCGAACAACTTAAACGTAATTTTATGCTCCGGCGTATCATATTAAATTTTACAATGTGGTTATCTTATACCCGAGTCGTAAAACATTATTAAATGGTTTTATTCAAAATAATAATTGTGCTATATGCAGAGACCCAGAAATTTCGCAAATTCATTTCAGAAGACGTTAAATGCCAAACTCCTCTATGCGTTCATTATTTCGCTATTGGGTGACTGTCCCTGATGTTCTTTCTTGACGACTGTGAACCTATAGCAGACCCAGGGGCTTGGAACGTACTTGAGT